>APFE030256135.1:0-18485 GCA_000404065.3 Pinus taeda
CCTCCGCCACCACCGCAAAGTAGAATGGAAGGCCCGATAAAGCTACCAATGTGCAAGGGAGTAGGGAATGAAGATTTGGACTAGTTTTGGTTTATCATTAAAGCTGTATGGGAAGAACAGGGTGCCACGCATGACAATATAAAGAAGGCAACTGCTCCGAATGGAAAATGGCATCAACCCATGTTACTCATCCACCCATATTATTCATCGACCCATGGAATTTACCCATGGTATTATAAATGGCATCCGCCCGTAGTATTGTAAAATCCACTCATGGTATTCATTCACCCATGGAATTGACCCGTGGTATTGTAACTGAAAAATACTATAAGTAACAAGTCACATTTTGTAAAAGGAGAGATGGTCTGCCACAATGTAGCCTTTACAGTTCAGAGGCATGTAGCCGCCACATCTCTTCTCAGAGATAAGCTACCATTGCCCTAGCTGGTTTATTTCCATTTCTGTTTGAAGCATATTTCAGTATTTTCCATTAGTGAAATGAAGCATTATTTCCGTTGCATCTTTGTGTATATGGTTATCTAAGTAATTTGTTGCATTCCTATTTAAATCTAGATCAGTGGGTTTTAATAAAAAGTTTCTTTGTGGTTTTGTTTATTGGGAATTCTCTTATTTTTCTTCTGGCAATGCAATTTTTCAGATCTTGGGGGTCTCTCCTCCCAAGATCCATTTCAAATTTTTTTAGATCTTGGGGGCCTCCTCCCTAGATCCGGATCAGTGGTATCAGAGCAAGTTACGATTCCATGGGAATGAGGGTTTCATGCATATTTCAGTTTCAAATTTTGCAGAAATATTCAACAAACTTCAGGCATGTGCTACAACCTCCACAGAGCACTTTCTTGGGTCAAGCAGGAAGAATTTTTCTTTTTTCATTTTTTTGCAGGAATTTTTTTGGGTGGCGACTTTGCAGATCAGATCTGAAACATTTGGTACAAAATTTACAAAAAGAAATACCAGATCTGGATTCCTCTCGAAAAATCACCCAATTTCAAAAAAGCATTCCAATGACAATCTAAATGTGGGGATCGCGGATATCCAAGCTATGCTAAACAAAGAATTTAGTAGGCCAAAGTTAGAGGCACAATCGATCATTAGATTCAAGGAAATCATAATGCTACTAGGCGAGACCCCATGGGAATTGGATCAGAGACTGAGGTGCACAATTTGAGAAGTGAACATGACATCAAGGGTGTGGAAACCTAGTTCTAGCACCCTCCCATACTACTTCGGGTGAGATCTCAGTCTGTGCTTCACGGAATGTTGCCGAACAGGCCAATAGTACAAGGGTTTGTTTGGCTAATTAACTCTGAACCTAGGTCAGGCCCCAACAAGCCAACAACTATTTAACGACATTTGGTCTGTTCACTCATGTACTTTGTGAACACATGAGAAAATATGTGCTATGAAATCAACTTGCTAAGCCAAGCTATGGTTAGGTTGAACAAATCATATTGGACGACACTACCTAGTTTGGACTATGGTACAAATGGATAGAGGGAGTGAAGTTATGTGGCTTCACAAATGTAGATTGGGTAGGGAGTCCATCAGACCGAAATAGTACATTAGGTGGAATTTTTAGTGTTGGGTCCACAACTATTTGTTGGTACAAGAGGAAGCAAATATTTGTTTCACTCAACTTGACAGAAGTAGAGTGACATGTTGCAAGCCAAGCAACATGTGAGGTGATATGGATGAGAAAGATACTTGTTGGTTTGTTTGGTCAGATGATGGATCAAATTGTGATTTACTGTGATAATCAAAGTTGCATCAAGCTATATGAGAATCCTACATTTTGCAATGGATCCAAGCATATAGATATTTGTTATCACCATTTATAGGACTATGTTCATAGGTGGATAATGTTGCTACAATACATTCCGATAGAGGAACACGACGTTCACATTTTGATAAAGGATTTTTCAAGAGGAAAATATGAGTTCCACTGGTGCAGGAAAGGGGTGGTTGATAATCCATTTCTTGTTGAGATGGAGTGTTGATAAATACAACAAGAAAGTCTCTTTTTGGTTTTTCCTTGGTCAAATTGAGAAAAATTTGAATTTCGACATCAATGGACGACTTTGATCTATTTAACTTGTGTGACATGGATCTTGTCACTCATTTAGCTCAGTAAATTTGAGTTAGAGGAGTTAGAGTTTAGTTAAGCATGTGTGATTGCTAATTTGTAGCGATGAATGTCATTTATTTCAAGTTTCTTTCAGTGAAACTAGTTCTAACGGTTGGAGGAAATAGTGGAAGGTCAGTTGTGGAGTGGGACTTTAGTCAAACTCAATAATCATCCAGTGAACTGATCAATTAGGCCAAAATAGTTAATTCATGTAGAGAATTTGAGTTCCCCATCTTTGGTTGAGATTCTAAGGTAGTGTAACATTAGTTGTAGACTAGCCTTAAGTGTACAAGTGTTGCATGCAGTCAGATGATAAACCTTGGAAAATATGCAAGCATCTTGGAAGAAATTCCTAGATAATAGGGGCCTAATTTCCTCAGGAATTGCGCAAGGAAATAGGGGCTCTAGTAGAGGTAGAAATTGACTAAGCCTAAGTCAAAGCTTCTCAGTGACTAGAGAAATAGGTTATTCACTTGCAGGTTGTGCTCAATTGAGAAAAGCAATTGTAATACATCCCTATTCATTAAATTAATGCAAGAAAGCAAAGGGGTTTTTAGTAGATTTCTTGCCCTTGGAATAATTTTGTGCTCATGTATGTTATTTCTCATTGCAAGATTGTGATTGATGTTCTAAATTGTGAATTGAATTTCATAGAGAAGTAGAGTAGGTTTTTGTCTTGTGATTTTGATTAAAATTTCATGAGAATTTACAAATATACACCATAATTTCTACAAAGGAACCTAACACAATTTTTTTTATGGAAGACAAACTTGAAGAAATGGATGGCCACATTAAGGATGCAATTGATTCTAGAAAACCAATACCAAAGAGACCTATTACACATGACTAGGAATTAGGCATAGATGGGTTGGCATAGGAAGCCCTAGGAATTAGAAAATAGAGGAGTTGGCATCTCAAAAAATACGCTGGAACCTAACATAAGACATGTAGAAGAGGGAAATTTTCTAGAATAATTTAAATAAAGGAAGCAAAGTATGAAATCATGCATACATATGAGAAAGAGAGGATAAAGGATGAAGAAAGAGTAGAATCCAAAGATGATAGGATGTAATCAAAGTATAGTTTAGGAGAAGAAGAATTTATAGGAATATTGATGTATATTTTCACTCCTATTTTTTCTTTCCCCACCCCCAACATTTTTCTTCACTTATTCTTTTTTCAAGTGAAATGTGCAGAAATACTCCACCACTTTGCACTATGCACTTCTTTGCATTTTGCACTTCTCCACACTTGCACTAAGGTTTTCGTGTTTCCAACACTTATTCATTTTTCTTTGTTTGTGGAATTATTCATCAAACACCCCTCTTCACATACAATTCTCCTACACCTAGAATCCTTATACACATCCATCTTTCCATAAATCCATTCTCCCACATATTTAATCTTCTTCATAAATATTTTTCCACACACTTGTGTTTCCGCAAAGCAAATTACCTGACTAATTCCATTTCATATTTAGTGAAATTCAACCATTTTCTCCTTTTGAGGCTAATTGAAATTCAACCATTTCCTTTGGGTTGTTCAAACATGTAAAACCTGAAATAATATGTTAGTATTCCTCACAATGCTCTAATGATTTGATACGATGTTGTATTTTAGGCACAAGCACAAGACTTATTGTGTAAAAAATACAACACTAGCACTTGCATAATAAGAAAGAAGAGAGAGTGAAATTGCACTGAAAAAGCACTAAGTAGCTAAAAAGACCAGTTCAAAGTACTCATAATTTTTTTTCTTGTCTCATTGCTTGACATGTATACACTTAAATAACCATCTGACGAGGAAACCAATGCTCACTAAGTTCGGGTTCCATAGTGCATGCACACTAGAAAGTAGAAAAGCACTTTCCTTAATTAATTAGCAGACTAGAACTAGAGTGAGAGAGACTAAAATAGAGTGAGATTATAAAATAGGGTGGAATAAATATAATTTCCATAAACAATAAGTTAGAATTGAGATGAAGGCTCCCACATACAACTCCTAAGTCAAAAATAGAAAGAAACCTCCAAAAATAAGATTGAAAGTCAAAGGATAAGGTTGGTAGGTAAGTGCATAAGATTATGGATAAGGTAGTCTTTTAAATAAGAGGTAATGTGAAAAATGATTAGGAACGGTTAGGATAAGTTAATGCATAGTAATGGAGATTTAATTTCGAGGTCAATGTACAACTAGTGCACAATCACTACCAAGTTTCATCCTATTAAAGATAGAATTTCTAAAAGTATAAAATGATCCCAAATTATATGGAATGTCTAGTAGATTAACAGAAGTGGTCATATGTGGCATAATTATGTATTTATGAGTCCTTAAGTGTGCATTTACCCCCAACAACCATCCTGTCAACCATTGAATCTCAAATTAGAAAAGAAGTTGGGTCTACAGGAAAAACAAAAAAATCTATGGGCACTACTATTTTTGCACAAGATATGGCCACCCAACCACTACACCTAGATATATTCCTCTCTTTTCTTTATACATACCAAAAATAACTTCCTCTATTAACTTCAATGCATAGGGCATAAGTTTAGAGAGTGATATAAGTTTCTTAGACTAAACAACGGGACTCCTCGTTTGTTTTTCATATACTTGAACCATAAAATCAACTAAATCAACCCCAAAAATTGAGTAAAATTACCCAACACCACTAAATACATATTAAAGATAAACTTAAAAACAGAAATACCACACCAAGTTGCCCAAAAAATCATTATTTTTAACTATTTGCAAGATGTGGCCCTAAAAATCATTATTTTAAAAGCTCTTGAAAATTTGAGGTGGTGGAATGTTTCTTTTACGTCATCAAACCCAACCCATTTTCTTGGAAGCCATCTCTTATTTTGTTCATATACCACCTCAAACCCAACCCATTTTCTTGGAATCCATCTCTTATTTTGTTCATGTACCACCTCATTTTCTTGGAAGCCATCTCTTATTTGGTTCATGGTACCACGTCATTTTCTGGGAAGCCATCTCTTATTTGGTTCATGGTACCACGTCATTTTCTGGGAAGCCATCTCTTATTTCGTTCATATAATATAAGTATAGCATAACCGTCTCTATATTCCTATTTACATTACAACTCTCCTCAACTAAACTACTACAGCCTCCGCGGCTTTAACGACAGGAGCGAAGGTATGTAATATCTTTCGCATCGAAATTTCTGCATTAACATTTCATGGTTTAAGTTTCTGCGGTACCATTTTTGTTGACGAGCTGCAGTAAGATTTTGCACGTTGGTATTCCTCGCACGAATTAGTTTCAACGGCAACACTTCTTTTTATTTTGCACGTTCGCACGAATTCTTTTTTAGTTGCAACGGCAACACTTTTTTTATTAGCTTTCAAGGGTTAATTTTGGAGTGGTAACAGTTCTTTTTATTAGCTTTCAACGGTTAGGGTTAAGTGTGCTGCGCAAATGTTTTTTGGGTTTTCTCCAAATGAAAAATGTTTATTAGACTATTTTTTAAATCTAGTTTATTATTATTATTTTTTTTTCTTTTCAATAATTTTTTTTCATTATTTGGACAGGTAAATTTGTCAAGAACATTTAGTAATGGAGAAGAATAGCAAGATACAACTTTTAGGTATATCTTTCTCTTCCTATAGTCCTATTTTTAAAAAATTATCAATTTGTAAATATTTAATATTCTGTATTTGTGTGTATATTTTAGATGAAAATGAGAATATTTATTTGAATTTTTTCTTAACCAATAGCAATTAAAATTAAACGTTTAATTTTGTATTTATTAGTTTTACTATTTCAACTCTTTTGTGAAGATTGATTAATGTCTAGTTTCCTTAGAGTGTTACATAAATAAAATTATTCATGCTAAATATATTGAAAAAATTAATGACTTTCTAATCAATATACGTTGGTTTTGATATAAAATGGGTTAAATTTTGTAATTTGTATTTGTATTTTGTTTTTAATTGCACTGGTTCTATTCAAATTTGTTTTAGAAAGGATGAATAACTTTTGTGGGATCTTTGTTAGAGAGGAGAAAAGAGGAGGCTAAAGCAATGCATGACAAGTACCCCAATAAGATACCTGTAAGCTCAAATGAATTCTAGAATAAGTTATTTTTTTGATGGTTAGATCTTTTAGATATTTTGCTATATAATATTATTTCAAAAATGAAATCTCATTTCAATAGTTTTGTTTTTTGTTGATTAAAACTTCTTATGAAGAGTGAATCTTTTCTCAACATTTATTTTTATAAAATGTGCTCTCTTATTGATTCTCCATGAAAACAAATTGCAGGTTATTGTTGAAAAAGCAGAGAGAAGTGACGTACCAGATATTGACCAGAAAAAGTAAGACTCTTTTATCAAATACTTCATTGTTCTTTGATTCTCTCACTTGATAATTGTTAGAATACATTGTTAGAATACATCTTGATAAGTAACAATGTTGTACTCAAACAACTATTGTTTTCGTAAGAAGATAATTTGTCCATATTTTGTGGATGCCTGAAGAGTACTATCACATTTTTAAAAAATTAATGTTATTATAATTTTGGATTTTCAGATATATGGTTCCCTCAGATTTTACTGTGGGACAATTTGTATATATGATACGTAAGAAAATAAAGCTTACTGAAGAGAAAGCAATATTTATTTTTGTGAACAATGTGCTTCCACCAACTGGTAAGTTTAGTTGAATCAGTTTTATCATAGTTACAACTTTTCCACTATTACTCTATGTCATTACTTTGTTCTAAGTTAAACTTCATTGCTATCTCATTTTTTACGTAGAAAAAAACATTTTAAAAAAACAGAAAATGAGCATTTTGCCATCTAATCCTTATCTATGTTATAGCTTATCAATTTCTTATTGTGTATTTATTTCTATGCAGCTGCTCTAATGTGCACTGTATATGAGGAGCACAAGGATGAAGATGGGTTTCTTCACTTTACATATAGTGGCGAAAAGACTTTTGGCCATAACATTGAGGCTTATTTATAGCCTTAAGAAACTCTTATTTATCTCCATTTAAATATAATGCAAATGAAATTTAAAGGGAACTTTGGTATGTATATGGATACTAGAACTAACATTCTAGTTACTATGTATTAAATGCTTTAAAGACATTTATAGTGTGCATATTGCCAAAATATGTGATCTACTTGGATTATTGTTAACATTGCCATTTCTTATTTATATATTTATAAAAAATATCTAGTGGGTAATGTCATCTCTTTATTTCTTTTCCTCATTTTTGGTAGAGATTAAGTTTGGAGAAGAGCTTTGTTTCCCTTACAATAAAGATGTGTATGTGCTTTAGATAATTTACTTAAGATAAAGTTGGTGGTGAAGTTTAATAGTTAAAGTTAGTGTGAAGCCTTACCATACTATTTTAATAGATAATTTACAATGCATGGATGTAAAATAGTTTGGAAGTGGTATACAGAGTGGCAATGAGATTGTATTACGTGATATCAAGTATTCAATGTACTCTTGGTGCGTTTTAATTAATACAAAAATATGGTTTTTTCATCTTGTTACTTTGTCAATTTAAATGAATTCAACTACTAATACAAAAGAAATATTTAAATGACTAAAATCAACCTAGATCCCTTTTAACTCTGGATCTACCAACGGTGGAGACGGTTCAAATCTCTTTTTACTCTGAAAGGTGGTTTGCATCTCAACATATTTGATCCCTCTCGTCCCTTAGTAGATTTGGAGTTAAGGTGGATCTAGGATGGTTTAATTCCCCTTTTAAATAGGTTATACTCTTTCAATACCATGGGTGAATACCACGAAGGTTTTACTGATTATCCTTGGTCTTGGCCATTCGAGGAGCCTCAGAGCCCTATTGTATAATTTCTTTATTTTCTTTGGATGTCTTTTTCACTTGCATCTCCTATTTTTGCATTTAGTGTTCATGCTTCCTTTGTTGTGGGATATATTGCTTAAGTAATTGAAGTGAGTTGTCTTGAAGGTTACTTAAAGATTCACAATCATGATGAATACTTGGAACAACTTTGAAAAGCTGTATTCATCAATGAGCTACTTGGATTAGTTCACTAATTCTTAATTTCTGATTTTTTGAGTAGTAATTTTTTGCTATTTTTTAGCACATGTTAACAAGGGTATTTTTGAGTGATTCCACTTGGAATGGAGTCCTAATACATCCTAATTAATAATAAAAAAATACCCATATCATTTTCATTTAATTTGCTTGGGAATTTGGAAAGGTATAAGAAGTAGCAATCTTGTAGCATCTTGTACCAATTTGTTTTCAAGATCTTCCTTGCCCAAATTCATGGTAGTAGATTTATAGCTTATGAATACTCTGAGGCCATTTTGGTTGAGTCAAGGCCTGGTTAGGTTTCCATTTAGCTCTTACATTACATGTTAGGTGTCTATCATGGAAGAGGAAGGTGTCTGACTAGGAAGAAGAAGGTGTCTGATGCATGTTAGGTGTAGGTTTGCAATCACATGAAACATTGCTAAAGTACATAGGGGGTTTACACAATTACCTTAGGCATACTATCTTAATATTTAATCCCAATAATCTAGATGATGTGTGTGCACAAATCACTCATCTTGAGGCAAGAGGGGAAAACACCCTAGAAGAAGGTAGTACATATCCATTTAAGGGTAAAGAGAAAGAAAAGGGTTTCAAGGGAAAGAAAAATGTCTCCATTAAAAAGGAAGGAGAGAAAACAATATGTAAAAAAATTTCTAGAGAGTGGCACGATGAAGTTCATTGCTGGAAGCTTCATACCGAAATGAAACCAAAGAAATTCTCCTTCTGAGTTTGATGTATAAGAACTATCATGCTCGCAAGTTAGATTGCCCTCTGAAATAGGTTTAACAAAATCATGTTCCTTTGTTGTCAATTGTTAGCTATTGTCTATATCAGTTGCATAATACTCTTCTCTAACTGGCTTTGTATACCTTGCTTCTTTTGATGGATCCAAGGGAACAATTACACTCATATTATCCCATTCAAATATCATATGTCTCTTCTTTATATTACTTATAGCCATGTTATCAAATGCCCAGTCAAGTCCAAGTAATGGAGGATAAGGGTTACTATCATCAATGATCTTTATTACTTCAAAGTAAACAGTAGTGCGAACTCCTTCAATATTCATTGTTAGATCTGGTACTCTTCCTAAGGGGAGGATCTTTTTATGATTTTTCATCGTTAACTAAATAGGAGGCCATTGTAGCTTCAACGTACCCATTAATTCCCTTGTCTGCTTTATCAAAAAATTAGCATCAGATCCTAGATCTATAATAACTTGATCCATGTCATATTCTCCTATCTACGCACTAAGCCTCATTTCTCTTCCATTTCTCTTCTGTCGATGAAAATTATTCACTGCCCGCATCTCACTTCACGATGTTTATTTTGATGCACAAGAATCTATCAACTACTGAAGCCCTTAAATAGCCTATTGGTCTCTTAATAATTTCATACAAGTTTACAGAAAAGACTTTAAAGTACCTCCTTCATTTCCTGACTCTTGGTCCTCTGTCGGAGCATGATCCTATGTCGAGGCTTATTTCTATATCAAAACTTGACTATGTGTCGAAGCTAATGATATATCACAACTAATTTTCTACTTTGGTTGTGCACTAGAGGTTGAAGCTCCAACATTCATAAAGCTTCACTTTGCTTCCATAAACAATTATTTTTCCCTTTGAATTTAAAAAATAGGAGCTTTCTCAATAGTTTTTCTAACCCATGTACTTTCAGATTCTTTCTTCTCATATGCTTTATCACTTCTGGTCACGGGCCCACTTTTAGTAGCAATACGAATTTGTGGTTCGCCATTCCTTCTTTCAGCGATCATCATTCGAATATTCTATGTCGGCTACTGATTCCTTTTTTCTTGCATTTTTTCCATAAATACAGGACATTCTTCAATTACATGGTCAAAATATTTACAATACTTACATATTGTAGTACGGTGTTGAAAATCTCTCACAAAATGACTTTCCAATTCATAGTTATAGCATATAATCTATCCATGTCCTCAACCAGCTCCCACACCTCGACCTCTTCCTTCGTAGCCTACTCAACCACTGTGTTGTGCACTGCCTTCATTTCCATGTTCTCCTGCTTCCATTCTATAAGTGTTAGCACTGTGCTCCATCATTAGTTCATACGCTTGACAGTTCTTCTCATCATGTCCTATTAATTTACATAATTTGCAATACAAGCTTCTTGGAGTTTTCACATATTTTTGTAATAGGTAACAATCTTCTGAGTGATGTTGCATATCTTGCACCATAGGCTAGATCCTGCATTTAAGGGATTTAATGCTCCGCTAGCCATGAAATTTCTGAAGAGAGGGCATTTTTCTTTAGAGTGGCCTTCTGATTTTCACTTCATACGCCACACTGCTTCTCTGAATTCTTTGATTTTCTTTATATCTTGTAACTACATAGTCAAATTTTGAAACTGACTATGAATCTATTGCATACCTGCATTGTTATCTCCTATAGGCGAAGCTTCTAATTTCATCACTAGTTCTAGAGCTTCGGATTGAGTTTCTATCTTTTGTTGCATCAAAGGAAATCTGATATGTGGTAGTAGCATAGCTATGAACCATTCCTTATGTTGCTATGAAGCTATGTCGAAGCTTACCTAATCCAATAATTCCTTGAATCTCTAGTCAAATTCCAAAACAGACTCGGTAGGACTTTGTTTGATCTCCTTAAACTCAGTGATGCACTTCAACTCAAACTTGAACTTCTTAAATTCTTTTACCAATGTTGTTTTAATGTCTGCAAATGATTTGAAATGATTTCTCAAATACTTCATGTACCATGTCAATGCTCTATCTTGGAATGTCGTGATGAGCTGTGCTGTCTTTATATTTTCATCATGGACCTTCTTTGCTATTGATACTGCTTCACATAAAAACTAGAACTACTCTGGATCCTCCAACCCAATTACTTTAAAAATAGGTAGCTTAATATCATCGACCATATTTCTTCTCGGAATGGGAGGGGGATGGGGAGGTAGGGGGATGGGAAAAACCAAAAGCACCCTGATTATTACTCGATTATGGCTTCGGCGAACTTTCAGGCCGTAAAGGTGAATACTGCGGAGATACTTCGGGGTTCGTAAGGAGGCTTTCTTCACTTTCAGATTCAATCAAGAAATGGCTATAGTCAGTTTCTATGAAGGTCTCCAGATCTTGTCCATGAGATATTCTTCTAGTGTCTACTCTATATGTCTTCCCACTTCGTGTTGTTCCTGTTTCTTCTTCAAATGTTCTCCCAAACATAAGTAATCTAATAATCTAATTGCATTCGTAAAATTCCCTTTTCATACAAAAAGAATCTTAATCTAGAGTTTTAGAGATCTCAAATACTTACGTCGCGATCCTTTGAAAAATTGTCATTCTGCTTTGCTATATGACATAGTTGAGTCTATCTTGAACTCAGTAATGAATCCTCCCAAGATGCTATCAATCCAGAAATAAAAATCTCTTGAAATCCTATTGTTAGTGATCTTGAGTAGTTGTATCAATTTAGGAGTCCATTCCTGAGGTTCATATCCTTTAAAATAGTCCTTTCTCTTGGTTAACCTTGATATCCACTTGTGCAACTCAACATGAATCGAAGAAAATTTCATATTGATCTTCAAAAATATACTTCTGTAACCACCTCTTAGATGATAGACGATGAATTCTATTCTCTTGATATGCAATTTCTCATTCTTTCTTTTCTATCCAATCTTGAATTTCTTTCTTCGACAGATGCCACATCCACGTATCCCTAAAAAATATCATGTTCCCGATAAATGGAACCATTTGTTGGTTTAGATTGGGTTTACCCAGTTTTGATCTATAATGTGTACCAATAAAACCGTTAATCATTGGCCCTTTCGGCAACGACCTGCAAGTATATCCTAGTCTCACCTGAAGTGACTATGGGAGGACATAGAACCAGGTTTATGAAGCATTGAGGGATGCAAAGATGTGGTATTCCTGTGTTTTCTTCTGATTAACATTCAAAAGTTACTTTGGATTCATACATTACTTCGCCGCATTACATTCATCACTTAAAACATATCATATATATCCATAAAATCTCACTGTACTAAAACAATATACAACTGTAATAAACTGTTACGCTATTATAGATAATAAGAAAATAAACACATGAATACACATATTTTAGTGTGGTTCATCCCAATGTGGGACTACTTCCACAAGAACTATTTCTTATAATAAAGGATTTTTACCACACCAGTTCTTGGCCTGGACACTCATCTACAGGTAGTCCGTGCACTCAACTACAGACTTAGGCCTCTGTGCACTCAGCTGCAGAGTCTCGCCTTCTTTTCAAAAACCAAAAATCACAAAGATAAAACCATTCAATGTGTTTCTTCCAGAATATCTCCTTCTTTATTATTCATCCTTATATATACTATTACATTGAGGGATATATCATCGCAATACCATGGTCCATATACTATGGACTTCCCTAATACAAGCTACTATGGTCAAAACCATTCATCATTTACAACATTACATTATTTTAACAAAAAGGAGGAGTTTTGGTCCTCCCCTAATCGCATAAACTGTATGGTATATCTACTATGGGGTACACTTCACACTCCAATGCATTCTTTTCTTCACACTGCACTCCACAAAAAGCAGAGTCTTCACCAAAAGCTAGGCCAAGTTGGGTTGCGCCCAACATCATGACATATTAATAAAGTTTGGGTAGATGTGGAATTAATTCATTAGACACACATAGACATGAGAGATGTGAAAGGAGGTTGAAAAACCTATATAGCCATACATAGACAGTTATGGGAGAAAAATTGGCATGCCACAAAATAACATAGAGAAATATGGTCCTTCAAAAATGTGAAGGAAGAGTCTATGGAAATATGCCCCACCTCCCTCAAAAAGGCCTAGGACATGTTCCTAGAGGAAATGAGGGTGAAGATATTCAATTTATCTAATATATTAATACCTAAAGTAGGCATAGAACCAAAGGATAATTTGTTAAATATAACGAGATGAAAGGATGCTGAAAAATGCAACAAGAAAGTCTCAATTTGATTTTGCCTTGGTTAAATTGAGAAAAATCGAATTTCCACATATGCAGACAACTTGGATGTAGTTAACTTGTGTGACATGGCTATTGTCACATAGCTAGATTAGTAAATTTGAGTTAGAGGAGTTAGAGTTCAATTAAGCATGTGTGATTTCTAATTTGTAGCAATCAAGATCATTTATTTCAAGTTGTTTTTAGTTAAACTAGTTCTAACTATTGGAGGAACTAGTGGAAGGTTAGTTGTGCAGTGAGACTTTAGTCAAACTCAATGATCATCTAGTTAACTAATCAATCAACCTGAAATACCTAATGCGTGCATAGAATTCAAGTTCCCCAATTGTGGTGGAGATTCCAAGTTTGTGTAACATCAGTTGTATACTAGTCTTCAGTGTAAAGGTGTTACGTGCAGTCAGATGATCAATCTTGGGAATTGCACAAGCATTTTGGAGGAAATTCCTAAATAATAGGGGCATAATTTACTTAGGAATTGTGCAAGGAAATAGGATCTCAAGAAGAGGCAGGAATTGACTAAGTCTAGTTCAAATCTTCTTAGTGAGTAGAGAGATAGGTTATTCACTTGTAATTTGTGCTTAGTTTTGCAAAGCAATTGTATTACATCTCTATTCATCAAATTAATGCAAGCAGAAAAAGGGGTTTTTAGTAGATTGTTTTCCTTTGGAAAAATATTATGTGAATGGTTTTTAATTTCTCATTAGATGCATTTGATTGTTGTTCTAAATTGTGAATTGAATTCCATAGAGAAACAGAGTAAGTTTGTGTCTTGTGATATTGATTAAAATTTCATGAACAGTTACAAATATACACCATAATTTCTACATGGTATTAGAGTAGGATTCACACTAGAATAGAAATTTTGAAGTTGTTTCCCAGGAGGATCGAATTTGTAGTTCAGTGTAGTAGGATCTCTTTAGAGTTGGGAAAATGACCTTCAATGGGTTGAGAATTGAGCATCCCTTGGAAGGAAGCTCAAATTTCATTGCATGGAAGGATCACATGGAGGTAGTGTTGGATGAAAATGGATTGCTAGAATACATCAACACAAATTTTGCAAAATGTTGGCTTAGGGGGTCCTGACCCAGGTTCAGAGTTAGTTGTGCCAACCAAAAAATCCCTACACTATTGGTCCTTTCGGAAACAACCTGCGTAGTGCAGGCTGCAGTCTCACCCGAAGCAGTATGGGCGGATGCTGAAACCAAGTTTCTACATCCAGAGATCAATGCATTGTCTTTGAGAACCTCATATCTTCCTTCCCACAGATCGATAAGCCCTTAGGACTCGTTATTGCAACTCTGTTAAAACTTCCATCTCCCCTTCATGAAGGTCTACGATCTGTCTTTGTGGACCCTTAACAATCGATTTATCCACTTACACGCATCATAGGACAACCCTAAATTAGTGTTCACCCATATCTCCTTAAGTTTTTAGTAAACATAACAAAATTCATCAGAGTCTTTGAAAAAGTACTTAACCTACATTGCGTACATTTATTATGACTTATTAGAGAGAATCACGTAATAATCCATCAATAATCCATAAAAAACATCATTCATTGACACATATAGTATTAATAACAGTAAATAGAAAAATGCAAGAATTCTACAGAAATAATCTTTATTGTTCTTTAGTTCAGGATTACAGACTCAAAACTACCTTGTGCACTCAGGTACAGGGCTCCATGCACTCAACTGTAGAATTCTACCAAGGCCTCTACGCACTCAGTTGGAGAGCCTTTCTTCTCCTATCTGACCCACTTCTTCTCACTATCACTTCTCTTCTATCATCCAAGACATCCGCCTTAGACTCTCTAATACACCTATTTATAGAATTTTTCATACAATGCCATGGTATGCAGACCATGAATGGATCTCAAAAATGACTCATACTTTACATAAAACAATGGGCTAAAACCCCTTTTATTCCTAATAATATACGTGCTCCATGTCCAGAAATCATGAAGACTTTACATTAATTACAAAAATGTATCAAAACTTAGGTTATTTTAAACCCAAAACTGACCGAGGGGACCCCATCCCAATAGGCCCCCAACCCAAAGATCGAGACTCACCCTCGAGTCACACTACTGGTGCTACAATCTTATAGTGAAGACCCCCCATCTCCACCTGAATTATTACAACTTCGACAACGATTTGCGTTGCTGCCTACTTGAATTCCTCAACCAGTTTTTCTGTAGCTGGTCCTTCGATTGCAATGGAGCTTATGGTCACCTTGACTTCATCATACTGTCGCTGCAACTCCCTTACTTATGTTATTTATTGCACGAACAATGCCATACAATCAATGACTATGGCATCCAGGGTGGCCATTCCTTCCTTTATCAGGGCTCTGCGCCACTCACAAACCTTAGGCAGAGTCGTGGGGTGCAACTTTAACCACAGCTCTGTGATCTTCATATTGAACTCGTCCAACTTCGGCTTTAGCTACGCACACACTTGCGGCTAGTTTTTAGATCTTTTCTTCTGGTTATACATCCTACGAGACGTGGAGCTTAGGGACTATCTTGCATGCCTTAGCGACTGCTGACTCTAGTTATGAACTATGCACCTACAACATCTCCTTTTCCTTCAGATCCTGTGTCTTTTCCGTGAACTTCTACTCATTGTTCACTTTGTACTCGTTGATAAGGTTTAAGGTGCACTTCTCTCAGGCTCTCAATTCATCTTCCACCATTGCATGTAGCGCGTGGAGGGTCTCATTGGAGAGCATCACTATATTTAGCCTGATATTCTTGATTATGGTTAGGATAATGTGATCAATGGTTAATTCCAGGTGAAGGGACCCATCGGGCAATGCAATAGTCCTAATGTCAAGGGACCTTACTAACTTTGATGCTTTTCTCATCCTTGGTGCTAGGCTCACTTACTCCATGCTCACCTTTCTAGTGCCCACTTCTATTCTAATTTCCTAGATTTGCAGCTCAAGCAGATCCTTTTAGATGCTCCCTGGCATTTTCATGTACGACTACTCAAACTGCTATAGCACCTTGGTTGTGGTATCCCTGATTTTATCCTCAATCTCATTGAGATCACCTTCTGTTAAGACCATGGGATCCACTTGTGACTTATCTAATTTTTTCTTTTTCCTTTGACCTTCTTGTTGTTCCTTGCCATGTTTCCTCAGAATGCATGGGGTGCTCAACCCCTCATCTCCTCCATTTCCTTTCTCTTAAATTTCCTCCTCCTCTGTTGTCAGCGAAGGTGACTTTTCACCTTTTTGTGGCACGTGTTATTCTTGTTCTACATGCTCCTTTGCAGTGTGCTCTTGCTCCACTTGAGCCTTCTCTATGGCTTCCCTATTTTTTTGCGTAGCCTACTTATCTTTCTCCTCATTTTTCTATGCGGCAAAACTCTCCACACGCACGCTTGGTCCTGCAGCTAAGTCTAACAGGGTGTGCCATTCTGCAGGCCACTTCATGATGACTTCCTGCACATCTGTTTCTGTGAACAAATATGGCAAGTCTTGCCACTTCTGCATTGGATCCTTTCTAAAAATAGATCCTCTTCAAGCTCCATCATCTGCGTGAGTCATTCCTCCAAGGCCTCATGATCCACCATACCTGTGAGAGCTGCTATGCACAGGCTAGGCACAATATGCTCTATCAGCATTACAACTTCTACACCATATACTAGTCTGAATGACATTTGCCCTGTTAGCTTCTTGCAAGTGGTCCTATAAACCCATAGTACTGCAGGTACGCACACATCCCAGTCAGTTCACCCTGTATTGTATATTTTCATCAGTGCATTCTCCAAAATCTTATTGAAGGCTTCAATAGTCCCATCGGCCTGCGGGTGATATAGTGTACTCTTTTGATGGTAGACCTAGAATTCTTTAGCCAATGCGCTGATCATTTCATTTGGGAAGTGCATACCTCTGTCACTCATCAACACTTTTGTGTAGCCAAATATGGTTAAGACATATTCAAACAAAAAATTTGTTTCTATAGCCCCTGTACAATCCTTAACTAACTGTGCTTACCCCCATTTGGTCAGATAATCTATTGTGGTGATGATATAGTGTGCACCTGTTTTCTTTCCTGGGGGCTGAATTGGCCGAACAAAATCAATCACCCATTTCTCAAATGGCTACAAAGCTACTTGAGGTTGTAATGGCAATTCATCCCTTCGTGATGGTATGCTAGTTCTCTGATAGGCATCTCATTCCTTACAATACACTTTGGAATCCTTGTGCAGCGTTGGCCGCCATAGGCCTCTGTGCAATCACCTCTGCGCAATCCGGCACATATCTTCGCAATATTTCATCAACACCCATCTTATACAAATTTCCTGCAATAACTAAAAATTCTATCGCGCATACTACTAGTCCCTTCTTTTGCTGACTTGTATACCCTTCTGGTGCCATCCCCGTAGTCAAGAAGTGAATAATATCTGAAAAATGATTATCTGCTATGTGCACCACAAAGAGCGACGCATCTAGAAACCCTTGCTTTAGATTATTGGGCTTCTCTCCTGTTTCAATCCGTGACAGATGGTCAAGCCCTACATTTAACATCCCTAGATTCACAATTACTTCAAAGTCATACTCCTGGTGTTACACAGTAATTTGTCACCGTTTGTCACCGTCCCTGTTACCCCTCTCCTGCATCTTGGAGGACTCATTCCGGGACTTGTGAGAAGTGACAAGACTTGAAACCACTTGCATTATTCACCTCTAAACATGAGCTACATATGCCCTTAAGACATCTCCTACTCTTTGCCCTTAAAAACAACCCTTTTTACATTAGCGCTGGTCCCCTGTGTTATGCCCGCGCCAACGGGGAAAATCCTATTGAAAGGGCATGCCATTAGCGCTCTGTCCCAGAGTCGCAATCGCGCCAACCATTTTGGGCAAAGTTTTGAACTAATCAAACCTCCGAAGGTTCTGTCCAACTCGTTCACCAAATGACTCCAAGTTAAGTGAGGATGGGTTGGCTTTGAATCTCCTTGAATGGGAAGTAGTTTGCCACCATTCCATAGAAGTTTCCAAGTGATGAAGCCAAATCCATTATTGTTGAGATTGACCTTATCTCTTCCTTTTCCTCTATGAAAGCTTGTCTCCATGGCTTGAGCAAGCTAGTTCTGATTCTAGTGGCAATACTTGGGCTGAAAGAAAGATATCAAGAGATTGGAGTTGCAAGAGCCTTCTTTGTGTCCATAAGGCTTTACCTAAGTAAGGAGACCTTGTTACTAAAGAGAGAGAGAGCTTGTCCCTCATCCCTTCAAGCTTTGCAAGACTTGTGTAG
>APFE030256136.1:12092-28537 GCA_000404065.3 Pinus taeda
GTGAGCTCTATTCATACTATGTATTGGAATTATTATACAATATCTATATTATAGTATATTAGGCTTTCCTAGTTAATATTTGAAATTCTATTTTCAATATTAGTTGGTACTACTTTCAATTTGTATTACCATTTGCAAAATAGAAATTTTATATTTCTCAAATAATTATAATATTGAAATTATTAAGTTAATAATCATATGAACATATTTAATCGAATATTGAAACATTAATATTTATTTAAAAAATAAGAAACTAGTTCTTATTGGAAAAAATCTAAAAGTAAATACAATAAAAATCAATAATATAGTTAATCAATAACAATAATAAACTAAAACACTGATTTACTAGACGTTCATATTCAAAGATAAACACACATGCATTAAAAGTCATTCATATCCACAATCACTAAATATTATTAAGTTTTCTTATTTAAAAAGTTTTAGTTCGTATTTAAATAAGTTTTTTTTAGCCTTTGTTTTATAATGATATTTTAAATAAATGTAATAAAAATATTTATAATGGAGTCGTGTTTGTAACCCACAAGATGTAGAATAGTCAATGATAGGGTGTTTTGTTAAGTTAATGTACTCATTGTGTGAAGATCGTTGCTCCACACCCAATATATTAAAAAAATCCAGCCATGTTAAGCATTGGTGTGGCCTAAGTTGCTTGCTATCATTGGGTGATTTTGATGGCTTATATGCCCACTGGATCATAGTTTCTTAACCAAAAGTGTGATGTTCCCACTTAGCAGGCTTTGCTAAGTAATACATTTTTGCACAATTTTGATATTTTGGCGTGTTTTGACTTAAGGGAAGCGGGTTAGGAGGACCCACTTAGCATTTTGATGAAAGAAGACTCCAAACATAGGTAGGGGAGGCAAATTAAAGAGTAAGTGTAATGTGGGGGCCACCTAAAGAATGAATTCACACCCCTGGGAAGGAAGAGAGGGAACGAAGTTCGATTTGTGGAGCCCACATGGAGAGAGGAGGGAAACAAAGATAAATAGAGGTGGAGGGCCTCATTTTGGGACTTAGATCAGAATTGAACCCTTGTTTGCTTGAGCTATTGAGCCAAGTCAACATTGTGTTGTTCGACCCAAGAGATTTCCGGGCGAGATTCTCACCTCTTTCTTTGGTGGAATTCGAGTGCCACCCTAAGGGAGACTCTTGCTACATTTCAGTGTTGTTTTAGGAAGATTTACAGGCATATTCGACCATCATTTGGAGCAGACTGGGCACAGAAGGAGCACGCATCATTGGGAGAATATTTATAGGGCATGTTGGTTGTTGGGCTTTTGGAGTGTGCCTTAGTATTTTTCAGAGTTTTTGGGTGTTTTGTAAGTATGAAGTGAAGGGAATTTGGAGGGGATTTTTTGGTGCTTTTTAGAAGTGCGCAAAGGGTCAATACATGAGCCTGCACATGGTGTAGAGTTGTTGGAGTTTAGGAGAGATACTTATTAGGATTTGGAAGTATTGCTAGAGGAATTTGCAGAGGATATTTTAGAGGGACTTATGGAGTGAATTTGGTATTAAAAGCAACATTCTTCCTTTAGTTCAGTGTACACCGGGTAGAGAAAGGAGCGCACGTTTTTGGGGCTTTTTGGATCAACTAGAAGTAGGTAAATTCCTTGTTGGGTTTTTGCGGGTTTGAGGTGTAGAGGTTGCAGTTGATTTCACTGAATTTTCTGAGCAATTTGGAGGGCTAAATCAACAGTTCATTCCCAATAGTTTTAGTAGTTATTCCTAGTTTGGCGCAGACCTTCCAACAGAGCCATTTTCAGTACTTGGGTGCCTTTATCTCCACCTGGGGTCTTGCCTTGCTTGCTGTAGCAAGCCCAGTTTCATATATCTCATATATTTGTACTCCATATTTTTCTATTAATAGAATGCCTCAACTTGGTGCAATTTCTGGTGTTTCATATTGTTATTTATGGATGGGTTCAATTTTTGTGTTGCATACTGGTATTTTCTCTTTTTATCATTGTTATTTCCTATTAGGGATATTACTATTGTATGAGAGCCTTGATCTTGGACAAGTTGTGGAAGAAACCCTTCAATGACCCCAAAAGATAAACAAAACATCACTTACCGAAGGTAGAGGTACATGAGTAAGGAAAGGGAGTTAGAGATTACCCTAGATCTAGAGGTTACTGAGCAGCAAATAGAGGAAACAAGCATAGGCCGGGGGACAAAGAGGACGCAACCTTCCAGAGCTTCTTGAAGGATTTAAATGATCTAGAAAAGGGGTAGAAAGAGATGTTGGAGGAGATTAAGTAGTGAAATCATAACAAGGACATCTATAGGGATTTCATAGGAGGAGAGAGCTTGGGTGCATCCCATCAGTTCAACTACCATTCCCCTCAGAGCCACCCTCACATTTACAGTGGACCAACTAGGGCCCTTATACCCATGTTATTATCTCTAAGTGTTGGGGAGAAACATGGTCAAGACAAGATGCCTATGGGGTAGTACTTTCGTGAGTGGCAGTCCCAAGGGGAGGCATTTCAAGCTGCTTTAATCTTCAAGGTTTATTGCCTACTCAAGCAAGGAAATAAGGGCAAGGGAGCAGGAGGTTCATACATGCAGAGCTCAAATCTACAATATACTATTGGGAGATTGTACCTTCCCACATTTGATGGCTCTACTAAGTGCACTACTAGGGCATGGGTGGAGAAACTAGACACATACTTTCAGCTTAATTAAATGACGGAGGTGGAACCCATTAAAATGAATACCTTGCAATTAGAGGGGGAGGCCCATGATTGGTGGTTTGATGGATTATCTACCTTAGGGCATGCTAGTGTGACCTCTTATGACACATTCACATGGAGGATTTTGGAGGGTTTTTATAGGAGGGATCTCGAGGCACATATTAGAGAGCTGACCATCTCAAGTAGATAGGAAACCCAAAGCATTACATAATAGATTTTTTGAGGGTGTCAGTGGTGGTGCCAAAATTGCTGGAGGATAGGAGAGTTTTTCTATTTATGGAGGGATTAGTTGAGCCCTTGATATAAAATAAAAGATTAAAGGTTTCTTGAAAAAGTTTGCAAGCTAGTTTATGTCTTGTGGGAAACAGATCGAAATTGCAAAAGCACATAAATTTTTTAATTTTAGTTAAGTTTTGTAGATTTAACCAAAGAAAAATAGACAACATGCATCATAAAAAAATAATGATTTAAGGACAGAGTTCACCTCTCCTGGGCTCCGTCTCTGGGTCCAGCTTCCAATGTTGGCCCTTTATATTGTATGCTTAAAATGTAAATTATATCAACATAAAATGCTCAAATCACAAAAATAATGCTACCATTGTGTCCAGAACACCCAAAAACCCTTGTGTAGGCTACTCTTAGGTTCAAAAAGGCTGAAAAATGGCCAAAATAGGCCTCCCTGTTCCTTTCTCTGCTATCTGTCATGTAAAATGACCAAAACTGACAAAAATGGAAATGAACTCCCTTTTGGCGGAACTGCTAGGTGACAATTTGGTGCGGGAGTAGTAGAAATTCCGTAAAAAATTATGTAATTTCTCGAACACTTAAATGTGCCAATAAGGCATGCGCGTCGATTCTTTATCCCCTAGATTCGGTCATATGCGCTCAATGTGGCTAGGGGTGCGTGCCAAAGGCCACGTGCTCATCGGATTCCACACTCCTAGTCATGTGATGGGTGATAGGACTGGGGGCTGGGGCACGAGCAGGGTGCCATGTACCCCACCCCTTCACATTAATAGCCAACGATTACATTCTTTGTTGGAACTTGGGGCTGGGTTAACCGCTCGCCCCCTCTGCCTTCGCATCTGCTATAGTTACATGGTTTTTAATATGACCCGAGGCCAGGGCCGATCAGGCGAGCCCATCGGCTCGACCTCCCTCGAAATGTTCCGATGACTCCACATTAAATAAAACCAGTGCATAACATATACCAAGAACCATTGGTGTGGTATGGCAGTAAGACATTGCGTTTTTCTATTGGAGGTCGAGGGCTCGACCCCCACAGAGGTCGGTTGGAACATTAAATTTTTTTGCACAGACCCCGAGGGCCACATGGCACCCCCCATTGGGCCATGTGGTGCCTCCTAATTGGCTAATCCGAAAAACACCAACCAATGATATTTCGCCAACCAAATCTATACGACCTTGCCACATGTCAGCATGGGATTGGCATGTCTGACATTCGTACTGCCCAATCAACCTATTGAAATTAGCTGTTGACATTAGCGCCACGTCATTGTACGTCTTTCCTAGTCAATATCCAAGTCAACCATGCAAGTTGAATTTTTAGCTATTTTCCAAAAACTTTAGAATGTGGTAACTTTCAAATATGGTGTCAGATTGGGGTGATTCAAACATAATTGGAATTAAAATGACGAGATCTACGATTTTGTGCTAGTTTTGGAAGAATTTGAGCAATTTCATTTTTGAGCATATTTTTGATCCCCTGGATCATTCCTCCCCACTAGAAGATTTTGGACCACCAAAAGTCTGTTTTTACTCAGCAATTAAGTGACGGTATAACTCTCTCACTTTCCCAATCTCAATCCACCTTGCTTTACATGGATTGGTACCTTTGAGCCCCACTTGAAGATACTCGACATTGCCTCTGTGTGAAGTCCTTATTCTCGTATCAAGAATTGCGTCTTCCTATAAATCATCTAAATATTCAAGAGAAAAATATTCAATAGATGGAATTTGAACATTCTCTTCACGATCATCAATCATTGGAAGCTCATACAATCTCAAGTTTTCCACATTCACAACATAATTAATTTGCATGTAAGGTGGAAAATATAATCGAAAAGCAGTGTTACCAATCTTCTCCAAGACTTTGAAAGGACCATATTTGATTGCCTTGAGATTTTTACCTTCACCTTGAAGTCTTTCCTTACTGATATACAACCAAACTTGATCTCCCACTTTCAGATCATGATCAAATCGATGCTTGTCATGCCTTGCTTTGTACTTTGCTTTTCTTTTCTCAAGCTGCTCTTGTACTCTTTGATGCACTAGCTGAATTTGTTCAATGAAATGCTTGGCTTTGTCCACATCACTATGTCCATCTACTGCAATATCTTTACCAAAGATGAAATCCAAAGGAGACTTTGGAAAATAACCCAAATAAGCTTCAAATGGAGATACTTGCGTAGATGAGTGCTTGGCATGCTTATAGGCATGTTGGATGCAATGAAAATGATCATCCCAAAGTTTAGGATGCTTACTACAATATCCATGAAGGAGATGTATTACTGTTATGTTTACCACTTATGTCTGGCCATCGGTTTGTGGATGAAATGTGGTTCTCTTCTTCAACTTCGTGTCCATGAGTTCCCATAAACTTGACCAAAACTTCTAGACAAATCGAGAATCTCGATAAAAAAAATAGAAGTGGGCAACCCAAAGTCAACCCATACATTTTGGAATAACATTTTTGCGATTTGTTCAACTATAACATGTTTCTTACATGGTATCAACACACACATTTTGCTAAAATGATCCATAACAACATATAGATAATCATGACCTTCTAGAAATTGGTAGACCCCTTACAAATTCGATAGGAATTATTTCCCAATGACAAGAAGGAATAGGAAGTGGAGTGTACAAATCCAAGTTCCTATTGCTAGTCTTGCTAGTAGCACACATGGAACATCCCTTTACATATGTTGAAACAATTTCATTCATGTGAGGCCAATAAAAATACCTCTGAATTTGTGCAACTGTTTTGCCTAATACACCAAAATGACCAACAATAAGAAAAGTGTGAGCTTCCCTTATATATTAACTCTTTCACCTTGTGGAACACATAACTTTCCAAGATGATACAATAACTTGTTATGAACATGATAATCCAACTCTTCAACATGATTGCCTTGAATCAAAGTTGCATAAATATCTTTAAAGGCATCATCTTGAGCATATTGTTCAATGTAATTTTCATGCATGATTGATTTATGCTTAAGAACATAAAATGCATTAAAAATGGGCCTTGATAACATATCAACAACTTTGTTGTATATACCTTTCTCGTACTTGATTACCAAATGAAATTGTTGTAGGAATCCCATCCACTTGAAATGTCTAGCTTGTTGTAGATTTGTTTGTGATTGTAAATATTGCAAAGGTTGTGTTGATGGTGCTAGATCCACCAACATTCAGGGGATCTCCCCAATAAGAAGTCCCAACTAGACCTCAAACCATTTGGAGTAGGACTCCTAGCAGTGTGTGGTAGTGTGATGCCTTGACCGCGGTAGCGCACATAGGTAAGTATGATAACTTTGGGTGAGAGTAAGTGTGTGACCTTGCGGCGAGTCAAGTACGATGCATGGGGGTTCTAACACATAAAGGGGAAAATGGAGTGTGACCCTTAGAAACCTATAATAGTATGCAACTTTAAAGGAACAAATGAGCGGAATGACATCACAAGAAAAATGTGGAATAGCCCAGAAATTAAAGTGACGGGTTAATCCAACAACACACATTCAACAAGATTCATACAATTTCATACAAAGTAGTTCATAAGAAAATGTGTAAGTTAAACAACATACATTGCTAAAGCAACCAGAATAGTCCAACTATAATAAAAACATATGCACGAAAGTGTGCTGGCTCTGATATTATTATTATAAGTGAAAGTTCCATCCATACATACACCATTGACGACCACTAGTGCCAATAATGGAACATTACAGTCAAGAACACCTGCTCCTCTAAAGAAGTATACTCGCTCTATGTTGTGGCGAAGCTAAGGCTCGTCACAATACTCCCAAGCCTTTTCTAAGCCTAAGCTTAAGCCTAGCCAAAATCTTAGCTCCCAAAATCCTCTCCTATGAGTTATGAGGTTCTCTTTATCACAAAGGTTGGGGTGACCCTCTAACATTCCCCTTTGTGACTCTTTGATTACCCTCATGACTCTTCAACTTCTTTACAAATAACTCATTACATAACATGATGATCTTTCACATTCCACTAATGACACTTGAAATTTCACTTACACATATTTAAAAATAATATTACATTTTCCACATGTACCCATGTGAGACAAAATAGGCTAGAGACAGCCTAACAAGACAAAACACTATGACTCTAAATTTTGGGGAAATACTAACTCGAAAACCTCCACTTGGTGCTTCTCGGTCACGTACTGATGCCAAGCTTGGTACTATGTGATGATGTCCCTAAACTGCTTGATGGTGTCTTTCTGATAGCGGACTCTTGCCTCCATAGCTTCCGGGTATATGGTCTTGGAACCTGTATCCAAATCGTCTTGAAGCATGTGGAACATGGCATTGATCATGATAGGACTACCAATGTACTTCTGCATGTTATGTGTGCTCAGCTCCAAGTCATCCTTGGTGGCCTCTCACCTTAGCTGCTCCATGTACCCATCGATCTCTAGTTCGACTTGGTTCTTGGGTCTAGCCTCGGTGAGGGAACTGATTGGCAGGATCATGTGCATTCTCATGATGAAATCCAAACTCTGGTACAACTGTGCATATGAGGCTTGTATGTTGCTGATGAATGGGGCGAGATGCTGCAGAGTTCTACACTATGACCCACACTGATCAATGCTACTGTTAGCCCAATACCCACCTCGGTCTACTTCTGGACTGTTTTTATAAAAGGAAATGAAGTTTCATGTCTAGAAACTTATAGTGCTGATGTGTTGGATGTTCATTTGGTTGGATAAGGGCCAAGAACTCCATATAAATTTCTTCCCCCCTTAAAAGTGGACCTTCCCAAGGAGATAAGACCTTCTCCCCCCTTGAGTGGATCACATTCTTATCCTCCTCTTCCTATATAAACCACTTCCTCTTACCCTTTTGGGTTACAATACAACACATAGTGTAAGTGGTGGAGAAATAGAACCAACTACAAAATTATGAAATATTTAGCTTTTGATGGAAGAAGATTAGCCTTAGATGACAAAAGACTAGTCTTTGGTAGCTAAAGCATGAGGAGAGAGAGTTATAGCTTGCAAGCCATTTCATGTCAAGATAGAGGAGGAAAAGTGTGCTGAAAAGGCATGTAGCGGGACTTGGATACCACAAAGGGGATCTCCAACGTCAAGGCTTCGATTGTATTTCTCTTTGAAGTTTATTTTAATACAACTAGTGGTTTATTTCCTATATCGGGTTTAATATTACATTTGATAGCTTAGAACTCCTTGACCTTTTAAGTAGATTGGATTGGATTTTATGCTATCACGTTTGCTATTATTTCTTGAATGTTTGTTTCAAGTACTTGAACGAAAGGAACAAAAGGAAGCTGGAGCAAGGAAGCAAGATCACCATCAAGTGGATTAGCATTATAAGAGGTAGGCCCTATTATTCGATTCTAATCTAAGGAAATTTACATTAGATTGTCTTGTTTGTGGGTAGACCCACTCTATTGGGCTAGAGGGATTGTCTCTTTCCATAGAGAGGATGTTCCTACACCACAGATTGGCGACTCTGCTGGGGAAATACATCTCCTTTTCATCACTATGCTTTTTCTACTTGTGTGCCTAGTTTGTTTATTTATGGTCTTCTGGATCTTATTAATTTATTTGAAGGCATACAGACACTAACCCACCCTCTGATGTGTTAAGTCTGGCCCTATGTGAAGTTCTTTTTTATTTTTTCTTTGAATACCTCGATCAACGCTAGTTTCAACCAAACAGTTGCGTCAGACCCCTTTTGAGTGCTAGTTTCAGCCAAAAGGTCGTGTCGGTTTCTAAGTTAAGAAAAATAAGAGTTTCTCCCATTCTAGTGCCAGTGTGTCTTGACCCTCATACTCTCTTCTTCCGCCCAGAAGTGACTAGGATGATTTGTTTGCTGGGTTTGACTGATTGATTGGCTTGAAGTTTCATTGCTTGATTTTTTGAGTTTTTTGGATGGTTTCTATGGCCCTAGGGCATCTAGGTCAATTACCGTTCATTTGTTTGTTTACTCATTGTGTCAAGTTTCTGATTGACTGCTTCATTTAATCCATCCTTCAGTTGCAACATCTTCATTGCTTCATTTTCAATTGAATGAGTGAAAGTGTCTCATTTGTTCTCTTATTTCGAGTGTCTCTTTTCTCTTTCCAAGCATAGATTACATTGCTTGGTTTGTCGATTGAAGCATTTATGTGTTTGGTTTGTTCGATTTGTGGAAGAAGTTGCTTTAGTTTCATTTATCATGCTTTGGATTTGATCGATGCTTGTTTGTTTGGAATTGTGAAAATTTTCATTAAAGTTCTTTATGTGAAAGATTCATTTTGAATTTTATGGAAAGAAGAAAAACATTCTAGTTTACTTAAGCGAAAATATTGTATTAGTAGCATTATTGAGAAGCTAGAATTGCATCATCATAGGCATGAGAAATGAAATAAACTTTTTTTGTTGTTAAAGGAAGATTAAGTGCATTTAGGACATGTGTTAGTAAAATATTTCATTCTTTGGTTGTTGCGTTGATTGTGTGATCTGAAAATGTGATCTTAGACTAATATTAAGGTATTACAGACTCATGTGCAGGATTTTCCTATATTACTTAGTGCAATGAATCGAAAAGATTGCGAATAATATAGACAATGAAGCAGTTAAAGAAACATAAAAAACACACACACATGACACAATAAATAATCAAGGAGTTCACCCAAAACTCTTGGGCTATGTCTCCTGGTCCAGCCTTCAATGGTGACCTCTCTATTATGTCTTCAAGAGTAGAGTTTTACAAAAGTGAGCTCAATTTGAGTCTCAACACAACATATACAAAACAACAGGAGTTTACTTGAATCCCTCAAGTCTCTATGAGTACACAGAATCTATCTCTCGCTCTCTATCTCTGTGTTCCCTTTGTCTCAGCACTGCTTGCCTCTATTTCTGTCATTATGTGGCTTTTAAGCCAATCAACGTTGTCTGTTCGTTTCCTCTTCTAGGCTTTCTGGCTTCCGGCCTCTATCCGCTCAAATCCCCTGTGAATTTTAAACAATCATTGTTAAACATCTTCAGGGATGGTGGCCACCTGTTTTGTAACGAAAGGGACCATCGACGCCTTTGAAATCCCTAAAATAGTCGTTCTCTGTTTACACAGAGAAATACACAAAAACGCTGTAAAAATCTACCAAAATGCCTTTTTCCAGACTTGAAATATTATTAATTCTGCCCGATAACTCCAGGTGGGTTATGCGTATGGAGATTACTTGCCCGAAAAGGCGGTTTTCTCAAGCCACGTGTCGGCTAGTGGATGGGATCGGGCGGAGCCCATCCAATACCGCTTACCGCCTAAGGCTTGCCCGAAATCCCACTCATTACAGAACTCAAAACATATATCGTTGCATGTATAAACCCTTTCAGGTCCATTTTATCAATCCATTCGCATTTCCTTTGTTTTTTGTTTATTTAACGAAAACGCGAATTTACATTGAAAAACTCCTTTTTAAGGAACTCAAAATAGATATATTTGTACCCATAAGACCCGTCGGGTCTGGCTTTATCATGATTCACATATGTATTGGCCCCCTCCTCTATATTGTCGCGATGCAATTTTGCAATGTGACATATCGCAATCGTATCTCGCATAGTCCTCGGGCCCCGATAAGTCCTTCTGTGTGTGTTTTGGCGATGCGATGGCGCGAATAGATCTGGACCATTGATTTGCGCGCATAGATCAATGACTCTCATTTAATCGAGACGATCGCTATCGTGATTTCCCATAAGGTCACTTCTGATGGACTCCACCTGCCATCATCGATTGCGATATGTCGGTCAGATCTGGATCGTTGATCGGCTAGATCCGACGGCTCTTGTGCATCGTTCCTTGGACCTCCGATAGGCTCTGTTTTCTTGTTTTCTTCATGTTTTTCTCTCACGATAATGTTTTCCGCCATTTTTAAAAGTTCATCCTTTGTGATAGTTTTTTATTTTTTTAAGACTTAGAGGGTTTCTAGGATCCATTTTGGATCACGCCTTCCCACTGAAAAAGCTTTTGGACCACCAAAAGTTCGTTTATAAGCATCGATCAAGTGAGGATACAACTTCCTCACTTGTCCAATCTCTATCCATTGTGCACTGCTTGGTTTTGAACCTTTGAGTCCAATTCTCAGGTACTCAACATCCCCTCTACACGTAGTTCTCACCTTCCTATCCAGAACTGTGTCTTCCTGCAACTCATTGAGATATTGAGGCAACAGATCATCAATAGAAGGCAACTAACTTTGCTCTTGGGATCTTCAATCAATGAAGGTTCATATAACCTCAAGTTCTTTGCATTAATGACTGAATATATATGCATATAAGCCGGCAAATCAAGGCAAAAAGCGCTTTCACCAATTTTCTCAAGTATCTTGAAAGGCCCATACCTTATTGGCTTCAGCTTCTTACCTTCACCTTGCATTCTGTCTTTGCTGATGTACAACCAAACTTGATCACCAACTTGGAAGCTATGCTAAATTTGATGCTTGTCATGCCTTGCCTTGTACTTGGCCTGGCTTCTCTCCAGCTGTTCCTGCACTGCTTAGTGAATTTCTTGGATCTGTTCAATGAACTTGGTTGCTTTGTTCACATCACTGTGTCCATCAACTGCTATGTCTTTACTAAAGACAATATCCAAGGGAGACTTTGGTGTAAAACCAAAACAAGTCTCAAAAGGAGATCTTTCAGTAGAAGAGTGCTTAACACGGTTGTAAGCATGTTGCAGATAACACAAATGTTCATCCCAAAGCTTGGGATGCTTGCTGCAATAGCCTTTGAGCAACTGGATAATTGTCCTGTTGACCACCTTTGTTTGGCCATTTGTTTGTGGATGAAATGCTGTGCTCTTCTTCAATCTGGTGTCCATCAATTCCCACAGACTTGACCAAAACTTCCCAACAAATTGGGAATCTCAATTAGATACAATGGAAGTGGGTAACCCAAAATGAACCCATGCATGCTGAAAGAACAACTTCGCTGTTTGTTCAACTGCAATCTGCTTGTTACAAGGTATTAAAATACACATTTTGCTGAACCTATCCACAATAACATATAAATAATCATGACCTTTTCTAGATTTTGGCAATCCCCCAACAAAATCCATGGAAGCACTTTCCCAAGGACGAGAAGGAACTGGAAGTGGGGTGTACAAGCCTAATTTTCTATTACTGGGCTTGCTTCTAGCACACATGGTACACCGTTTAATATATCTAGAAACTGTTTCATGCATTCTTGGCCAATAACAGAACCTTTGCAGCTGTGCAACTGTTTTACTTACACCAAAATGACCTGATATAAGAGAAGTATGTGCTTCTCAGATTATGTTAACTCTTTCAATTTGTGGAATGCATAAATTTCCCAAATGATACAAGAGTTGGTCCTTAACATGATAATCCAATTCTTCTACTTGTTTTCCCTGACTTGAAGTTGCATACACATCTTTAAAATCTACATCTTGAGCATATTGTTCAATGTAGCTTTCATGCAATACTGAGTTATGCTTAAGTATGGTAGATTCTTTTATGATTGGTCTGGATAACATATCTGCAACCTTATTGTGTATGCCCTTCTTATATCTGATGACAAGATGAAACTGCTATAGAAAACCCATCCACCGATAGTGTTTTGATTGCTGCAATTTAGTTTGTGAGTGCAAGTATTTAAGTAGTTGATGATCTGTATGTATAATTGTTTCCTTGCCCATTAGGTAATGTTTCCACTTTTTCACACTCTGTATTCATGCATACAATTCTTTATCATACGTGGGATAACTAACTACTGCAGAAGTAAATGTCTCAGAATGATAGCATATGGGTTTACCGTGTTGCATCAACACTGCTCACATGGCATAGTCACCGACATCTGTTTTAATCTCAAATGGTCGATGAAGATCTGGCAGTGCTAGTACTGGTGCTGTACTAATTTTTTCTTTTAAGGTGTCGAAGGCTTTCTGCTATTTGCCTCCCCACTGAAACACCTTGTTCAATCCTGTTAAAGCATGTAAGGGAGCTACAATCAAGGAAAAGTTAGCAATAAAATTTCTCCAATATTGTGCTGCTCCTAGTAAACTCCTAACTTGTGTAGCAGATTTGGGTTTAGGCCAGTTCGAAATGAATTCAACCTTAGAGGGATTTATATTCAATTCACCACCCCCTACAATATGACCCAAATAATTTAAAGATGTTTTGCCAAATTCACATTTTGACAACTTCACATGGATATTTTCTCTTTTCAAAACATCTAAAGTCTGCTTTACATACTTCAAATGTTATTCCCATGTTTTACTGAAAACAAGAATGTCATCTAAATATACAATTACAAAATCATCAATAAAAGGTCTGAGTACATCATTCATAACTCTCATGAAAGTGGTAGGAGCATTAGTTAAGCCAAAATGCATAACCAGCCATTCATATATCCCTTGCTTTGTTTTGAACGCAGCCTTCCATGCATCTTGTTCTGCTACTCTGACCTGATGATAGCCACTACGCAAGTCCAACTTGGAAAAGTAAACTGCTTCTTTCAGCTAATCTAATAGATCATCAATGCGAGGAAGATGACAACAATTCTTGATCGTTATTTTATTCAGTGCTTTATAATGCACATCCTCCACGAACCATTTTTCTTTCTCACCAAAAAGATTGGAGATCCGTATGGTGATGTGCTTGGTCTTATGAACCATTTATCGAATAGCTTCTATACCTACTTCTTGATCTCTGCATTCTCTAAAGCAGATAACCTGTACATTCTGATGTTAGGCAATGGAGCATCTTGCTGCAAAAGAATATCATGTACTATTTCCCTTTTGGGTGGCAGACCTTTAGGTTCTCGAAATAGGCTATCATATTCCGAAACAACTTTAACTAAACCAGCTTTCTGTTTAGCATCACAACCTTCAAATACATTGGTTTTATCAGGGTTCTTTTCCTTTACAACCATTAGTAAAAATTCCTTGCATGAATTTACAATTCTTTTCATCTGCCCTGAGTTTATGAGAGAACAATTATTTTTGAGTTTATGAGCTCTTGCAATATATTCTATTCCATCTTTAGTGATTTGATACTTATTTTCAGCTCTATAGAATATGGCTTTTCTATCATACAAGTAAGGACTTCCTAAAACAATACCACATATATCCAAGGGAACTATATCTAACTCAACCTCATCTACAAACGTTGACCCAATAGCAAACCTAAGTTTACATTGTCTAGTCACTTGTAGTTTTGCTTTATCACATACCCAACCTAATGGATATGGCTTCTTGTGAGGTGTTGTTAGTAAGCCCAACTTCTTTACAATTGTTTTAGAAATCAAGTTTACTTGTGATTCACTATCAAATAAAGTATCAATCTTTTGGTGCTTGGAAATAACTCTAATATGAAATAGCTCATGTATTTTCCTCTCATTATCTTCATTATCAATAGATTGTGCAGAATTACTTGTATATGCTTCATAATTTTTACCTTTTATACCTGTGGCTGTGACTGTTGTTTCATCGCCTGAGTCTGACTCCAGGTATTTTTGAATAGCAACAACAGTCTTCTTGTTCTTACCACCAAACTTCTTAGGTTTCGGCTTTGGATGCAAAGACCATCAGTGTTCATCATCGTGTCCATCCTTCTTGCAGTGAGTGCATGAAGGTTTTTCTTTCAGTACAACGTTTGTATTCCTCTCCTTCCATTTCATCTTCTTCTTTTCCTTGTTCTTGCTTGCAATGGGTTTTGATGATCCCCCAATCTCTGAGTTCACATTCTTGCCTCTAGCTTCTATATGTGTAGCCTGAATTGATACATCATCTAGGCTAGTGGGATTAAACATGAGAATGGTGTGCTTCAAATAGCTATGTAGACCACCTATATACTTCAACAAAGTTTCAGGTGAGTCTAGAGATATGCCTAGAGTTAAAGCTCTTTTTCTAAATTCCTGGGTATAGCTTTGTACACTTTGGCCCTTTAATTGGAGAAGAGTTTGCGAACTCATCATTGCTTGCTGCATATAAGCTATAGGATATAACTGTTTTTTAATGGAAAAAACAAATTCATTCCAGGTAGAAAGAATTTTACCATGCTTCTTCAAATAAGCTTGTGTCCTTCCTTCCCACCACACTAGTGCATTTCCTCCAAGGCGAAGGCTGGCCAGCTGAATCTTTCTCCTTTATGAATCAATGTTCTGCACCCTGCAATATACATCAATCTGTCTACTCCAGTTATCTAGCTTTTCTGCATTTAATTCTCCATCATAAATTGGCAAATCAAACTTTACATCTAATTTAATCAAAGAAGTTTTCTTCTTTTTCTTTTCAGGGCTAGAAGGAGGTGATGGTGGAGAAGATGATGGAGGAGGTGCTTCCCCTTTCCCTTTGCCTTCTGTATGGGCAACTAGAAGAGGTTCCTTTGCTTCTTTTCCTTGTTCGGGTGTTGAGGTGCTTTCACCTCGACCCTTCTTAAATTCTCGATACATCTCTTCCACCATGGCTCACATGGCCATGAAACTGTCCATGAATTGAGATTTTGATTCCAATGAGACTTCTCCAGCCATTCTCCTCTGAGAGTAGACTCTTCCAATCTCTGGATTAGCCTCAACAAGTTTTCCTTCTCCTAGTTTAAGCTTTGACCTAGTTAGCATTCAAGAATCCAACACAAGCTTGTCTAACCTTGGCAAACCTAAAGATCTGATACCACTTGATCTGAAAATGTGATCCTAGACTAATATTAAGGTATTACAGACTCATGTGCATGATTTTCCTATATTACTTAGTGCAATGGATCAAAAAGATTGCGAATAATATAGACAATGAAGAAGTTAAAGAAACATAATAGACACACACACATGACACAACAAATAATCAAGGATTTCACCCAAAACTCTTGGGCTACGTCTCCTGGTCTAGCCTTCAGTGGTGACCTCTCTATTATGTCTTCAAGAGAAGAGTTTTGCAAAAGTGAGCTCAATTTGAGTCTCAACACAATAGATACAAAACAATAGGAGTTTACTTGAATCCCTCAAGTCTCTTTGAGTACACAGACTCTCTCTCTCGCTCTCTGTCTCTGTCTTTCCTTTGTCTCAGCACTTCTTGCCCTTGTCTCTGTCATTCTGTGGCTTTTAAGCCAATCGACACTGTTTATTCGTTTCCTCTTCTGGGATTCTAGCTTCCGGCCTCTGTCCGTTCAAATCCCCTATGAATGTTAAACAATCATTGGTAAACGTCTTTAGGGATGGTGGCCATTTGTTTTGTAATGGAAGGGACCATCGACACCTTTGAAATCCCCAAACTAGTCGTTCTCTGTTTACACAGAGAAATACACAAAAACACTGTAAAAATCCGCCAAAACGCCTTTTTCCGGACTTGAAATATTATTAATTCCACCTTATAACTCCATCAGGTCCGCCTTTCTATCGCTATCGAATGTCTACCGTTGATGTGAGTGATCTTGATCCAATGGTTGAGATTCATTTTGAGCGGGTTATGCGTACAAAGATTACCCGCCCGAAAAGGCGGTTTTCTCAAGCCACGT
>APFE030256136.1:41018-61033 GCA_000404065.3 Pinus taeda
CGGTTTCATGCAGAAACTAACCTACGGGTGAAAAAGCAAACACTCAAAGGAAAGAAGCAATACAAAGCAGAACAAAGTAAGAAAATTCAGAAAACAAACAAGAAAAGAAAAACACTACTCCTACTCCTACCCTAAACAGAGCATAGGCCAGCTCACGTGGAGTGATATTTCCAATGCAACAAACGGTGCATTAGTTGGCCCATGTAGGCGACAACATGATTGCCAAGAAAGATATGCAAGAAAACCAACCAACAAGAGAGATAAAACAATGTAAACCAATACATTTGAAGCTTCAATGCATCCACAGAAAAGAAAAAATTGAAAGCACATGAAAGGAACTTTGCGGATTTATCATGGTGTCCTATCACATTGTGCATTGAAGACAAGCATGTACAAACCTTCAAACTTAACAAACGAGAAAACATAAAGACAGAAGAAAACTTCTGTTTCGCAATAGTGTTTTCTATGTATGACTCCTCCAATGCATGAGTAATAAGATTGTGTGATTTTGATGGAGGATGTGAAAAATATGAAATTGATCGATCTTCAATGTGAACAACAAAGTGATGAGGAGTTTGGACAAATTCAACATATTTTTGATCAGAAGTGGAACTAACCTCAAGGCTATGAGAACATGAAGTAACCATCAGTTCAGGCTAAAGTGCCTCGACAACTTGAGGATTTTCCACTTCATTAGAAGATGGATCATCAAAGACCGGTGACTTAGAAAGATCAACAGTAGGTGAATCAGAATCATGATTGGATCAATGAGCGAAAATATCATGACAACCATGATTAAAAAAATTCAAGATGGACAATGTCATCCTCATGATCTAATGAATCATAAAGAGGGGGTTATGAAAAACGATAAATTCCACCCTCTATGTTTCCAGAAAGGTAATATGAGTGACTGGGTGGATCAGGGAATATAGATTTGTCCTCTCTGCAATCAAATGAAAGACTGGCATCCCACGTGTTCTGTGAATGATCAGAAATGGAAACATTTGGAAATGAATTTTCACAAGATGGAATAAAAATGGTAGAATCATGAAAGATGTCAGGATAAAGAAAAAGAGTTGTGGGCAGAAGGAGGTCATCCTTCATCACATATTCTTGTTTAGACTCCCACACATACTCATAAAAAATAATAGCACAGGTTGACTATTCAACACCAACTCTATCTAGAATTTGATCCTCTTGAACATCACATGTGGGATCCGAAACGGATGTACACAACACACCAAAATCCAAAGGATCAAAGGAACCAAAGGATGAAGACTGATAATATAAGACCACGTGACAACCATCAGGCTTTCAGTCCAAATCGACGTATAAATCCTAACCAGGTGGGGTAGGAGGAGATGGTGACATATCAATAGGTGGATTTGTAAATTCTCCCACCTCGGCCCGTGGAGCTAGAGTTGTTTCATGAGAAGGGGATGAAGGGTAACTTGGGACAACAACCTTGTCCATCTCAATTTTTTAAGCTATAACACCGAGGTATGTTGGGAGAGAGTCGAAAGAATCCAACTCATGCAAATTCTCAGAGATGTGAACAAGATATTGAAATATTCCCTCCAAAAATTTCCTATCAACTTCATCTTCAAGAAATTCATAATAGTAATGAACAAAAAGATTGTGAAAATGATTAAGATATTTGTCAAGTGGTTTTCACAATTTTATTTTTATTTTTATTGTCTGCTTTATTATCATAAAGAAAGAAAACACAACATAATTCTCTGAACATGTGATCGAAAGAGTTTATAGTGGTTGCGGGAAATGTGTGACACCATTGTTTTGCACGCCCTTCAAATGTGAAAGCGAACAACCCACATGCAATGTCATCCAAGGGGAAATCATGCCCACCACAGAAACCAACAAAGGAAACTGTGTGCATGAACAAGGCTATTCCATTGTCGTCATTGAACTTATATTTGGACAAGTCATCTACAATGCTCACTGGTGCTTCAAAATCAACATCATGAGAGAAACATGCTGGGGTTGTGATTAGGATAGAAGTCGTGAAAGATGTGCATAAATTTAAAACAAACTTCAAGGGCTCAGCTTGTCATCTAACCCTCCTTCTAGTGCCTGAAATGTTGATGGTGTTGGACCCACCAACATTGAGGGGATCTCCTCGATAAGAAGTCTCAACTAGACCTCAAACCATTTGGAGTAGGAGTCCTAGCAGTGGGTGGTAGTGTAATGCCTTGACCACGGTAGCACACAGAGGTAAGTATGATAAATTTGGGTGAGATAAAGTGTGTGATCTTGCGTTGAGTCAAGTGAAACGCATGGGGTTTCTAACACACAGAGGGGAAAAGGAAGTGTGCCCCTTAGAAGCCTATAATAATATGCAGCTTAAAAGGAAGACACGAGCATAATGACATCACAAGCTAAAATGTGGAATAGTCCATAAGTTAAAGTGATGGGTAATCAAACAACACACATCCAAAAAGATACATACAATTTCATACAAAGTAGTTCATAAGAAAATGCGTAAGTTAAAAAACATACATTTCTAAAGCAACCAGAATAGTCCAAATACAGTAACAACATATGCATGAAAGCGTGTTGGATATAATATTATTATTATAAGTGAAAGTTCCATCCATACATACACCATTGAATACCACTAGCCCCAAAATGGAACACTACAGTCAAGAAAACCTGCTCCTCCAAAGAAGTATACTCACTCTATGATGTGGAGAAGCCAAGGCTCATCACAATACTCCCAAGCATTTTCTAAGCCTAAGCCTAGCCAAAAGCTTGGCTCCCAAAATCCTCTTCTATGAGTTATGAGGTTCTATTTACAAAAAAATGTGGGGTGACCCTTGACATTCCCCTTTATGACTCTTTGACTACCCTAATGAATCTTCAACTTATTTACAAATAACTCATTACATAACATGATGATCTTTCACGTTCCACTAATGGCAATTGGAATTTCAATTACACATATTTACAAATAATATTACATTTTCCACATGTACCCATGTGAGACAAAATAGGTTAGAGACATCCTAACAAGACAAAACACTATGACTCAAAAATTTACGGAAATATTGACTTGAAAACCTCCACTTGGTGCTTCTAAGTCACGTACTGATGCCAAGCTTGGTACTCTGTGATGATGTCCCTAAACTACTTGATGGTGTCTTTCTGATAGTGGACTCTTGCCTCCATAGCTTCCGGGTATTTGGTCTTGGAACCTGCATCCAAATCATCTTGAAGCATGTGCAACATGGTGTTGATCGTGACAGGACCACCAATGTACTTTTGCATGTTATGTGCGCTCAGCTCCAAGTCATACTTGGTGGCCTCTCACCTTAGCTGCTCCATGTACCCATCGATCTCTAGTCTGACTTGGTTCTTGGGTCTAGCCTCAGTGAGGGAACTGATTGACAGGATCATGCGCGTTCTCACCATGACATCCAAACTATTGTATGACCGTGCATATGAGGCTTGTATGCTACTGACGAATGAGGCGAGATGCTCATAGTTATGGATCAACATCTAGACCTTTTCTTTCTCTAGCTCTTCATGTGGCTTCATCTTCTTTGGCAAGTGAGGTGGGGCCCCTTTGTATCACATTGTCCACTCTTGTACATAGGCGATGTCAACATGTATGTTCCTAAGAGTTTGAACAAACTCTTTGCTCCAATGCTATAAGCCATGCACATGGAAAACTGCTTTATGCATTGTGACAAATTAGTCGTAGAGGTTCTACATGGTAGTATCAAGTGTTGATACTTCAATGAGTATCGCTTTCCTCATCGCTACCATTGGGGAAACTGTGCTCTTCTCTTTGAGTTATTTTTCCTCTTTCCTGGCAGCCTATAAGTTATTTTCTATTTGTTCATTCTTGGCCAACAATAACTTAACATTTGAGTTTGTGGTTCCTGCATAGGCCAAGATGGTATCGACAAGGGTAGGTGAATGCTTTCTGATATTTGACACTATCACCCTTTCCTTCATGAATGCAAGTGACACATGATCATTTGGAAAGTGCTTCCTCCACGCCTATACAATCTTCTTTTGCAACTCGTCAAATAATTTTTTTTACACATCCATGACCGGATCATCATCAAGTGGTATAGCCTCTCCTTTCTCTCTCAGGACTAGTTCTGACACAAGAGGTGGTGGAGACTTAGAGATGACCTACGACACTCTTAGCATAAGGTCAGTGTCTTCATTCTATGGCTTTTGTCCCAAATTAATGTCTATCACTTCTATCAGTTTCTCAATCTACTGAGCAAGCTCCCGATCTTGCATCTGTTCACCCTCTTCTTTAGCTGCCAATTGCTCCATCTCCTCAACCTATATGGGCTCTATTTTCTATGTCATTGCGCACTGCCTTTCTTCTTCCTCATGTTTCTGGTTCTCTTCACTTTCTCTCCTCCTCAACTCCTACTCTTCCTTCAACTTCTTCTCCGTCTCCTACAACTTTAGTTCTTCTTCCTACAACCTTTGCTTTTCTCTCTTCCTTCACTCTGCTCTCTTTATCTGCTGCACCCTCTTTTCCTTAGCTGTCAAAGCTTCTTCTTCCATGATAGGATCTACCCTCATCTTGTAGCTTTGCTCTACCTCTGGGTTCTCGACAATCTTCCTCTTTCCCTTGTCCCGTAATGGATACTTCTTATTGCTACTGTTGTTATTGCTTCCTACGCTGCTGTTGCCTGCAGAGTAGCCTTCCAAGTTGTGGCTATACTGACCGGCTCATGGAGCTTAGCTTCATTGTAGCAGTACCTCCAAGGGTCCTCCTCGTACCAGTGAAATTTCCTTTGGATCCATGGATAGTACACCTTCACATAATGGTTCTTACAAATACCATGGGGATCATATGGATTAAAGTCTTTGGTGTCGAACTCGAATTGAAATATCTCCTTAGCTTTGACATTTGCATCTTTCAAGCTCTTAATATAGTATAATTCGAACCACAAAGGAAGAGCAGGGCATGGTGCTTTCTTCTTCCTATGTAGTCCCATTGATAACCTTGTGGATAGGTGATATGAGACATGTTGCATGACCAACGTGTCCCTATCATACCTTGGTAGAACATGCAGAGGTTTCAATCTGCTAAACACTCTAATGAAGGTGCCATTGGGTGAAGCATACCAATCTGAAATGTTAAGTATAAATTCCATTACTTCTCGAGACATGCAAGGTGGATCCTGCTCAAAGATAATCTTGTACAATGCGATGATGAAATTGTTAATTAGCCTTGCCATTACTCCTCAGTAGCTACAGTTGGAATGAAACTTGTAATAAATATTGATGGTAGTCTCTTTCGATGTCCATGTCTAGCTCATGCGGACATGTAGAATCTTGCTTGCTCATCCTTGGGCGTATTCCGGGCATTAGTCTCATGGATTTTCAACTGATGAGCCAACAATTATGACAAGTTAAATGGCCTTCCATCACTCATCAAATGGTCCAATATTACTACCCAACCTTTAGGAAAGGTCTCTGTGCTCTCTTGACTGTATATTCGACATGTAAACATGATCAAGAACTGGCAGGCCTTCCTGAGAGAATTTATCTTGTAAACATGATTGGGTGTCTATCTGAAATTTGACAGAGATTTCACTGAGTGCATGAATATATCTCTTGTGTTCACCTCGCTATGGGTGGCATAGAAAAGTGTGTCCATGCGCCTCACCAACTGAGGTAAATGATATATCTTCTAAAAGTTCTCTGCCCTAAAGGTGGAAAGCTTTGTCGCACTGGCATTGCTCAATGTCATAGTCTTTGGATCTATGTGTGATACAATCAAGTAGATACTTTATGGACATGGGAAGGAGGGGTACCTTTATGCAACCTCGTATAAGCCTAACTGCTAGTTACTGATAGATACCTGCCCATCCTCTAAGTCTTCCTTGAAGTCCTCTGCAAAAGTATCCTTGATTTTCTACCATGTCAAATTTGTGCCCTTGTTGGCTACGTGAGGCATGACCCAAGTTCAATAGTGAGTTTAGCCAAGTAAATCCTGGTACTACCGGCCCTTTCAGCAACAGTCACGGTGCATGGACTGAGGTCTCACCCGAGGTAGTATGGGAGGGTGCTGGAACTAGGTTTCCACACGTTAGGGATGTCTTGATGAAGTCTGGGAAGTTTGCGAACTGATCTTGCGTGCTTGCGCTGCTCCATGCAACTGTCTTTCCTTCGCAGCTTGTGCGTCTACTTCCGCACAGCTCTATAACGAGCACGAAGAGGTGCTATCTAGATCCCTTATCCTTACTGTGCTATTATTATAGATCTTAACTTAATTGCATATACCCAATATTCTCATTAATCATTCAACATTCATAGCAAGTGCGCACAATTATAAAATTGTAAAAGGATACATAAACATACCAGGAGTATAAACACACAGTATTTCAGAATCAACTTATCTTTTATTAATCCTCTATTCAGATACAATCCCAACTCCACCCTGCATACTCAGCTGCAAGGGTCCATGCACATAGCTGCAGACTCTACCAGGCCTCTGCACACTCAGCTGCAGAGCCTCTTACTACTACTACAACCCAAGACTTAGACTTACAGACTCAGAGTGAATTCCTCATTCAAAACCCATATTACTTCTCAAAGATAAGACTCTCTTTTACACTTAGAGCCTCGCTCTATTTATACAATCCCATGGTCCACGGACCATGGGTAGGTTGAAACATTCTATATTAAATTAGATTATTTTAGGGTGGACAACCCTAGACTCTCGCGCTCCACGCCCGCATTTTGCGGGGTCTTTACATTACATTGACCAAAATTCAGGATTTAAGCCCCAAAACTTGATATGGGGGGGATCTGCTACCCAACATGCCCCCAACAAAATCATCATTACTCATCTTGAGTCACTGGCTGGTGTGGTGATCTTTGCGCAGAGTCCATCCAACAACTTCTGCGCTTCGCTAACTTCTGCAACACACTCTTTTGCTGTCTGCTATATCAGTTGTGCGTGAGTCTCCAATGCATCATTGTAAGGGGCACCTTCTTGCCTTAGTGCATATGTACTCTGCATCTATGCCAGCTTTCCCTCAATCGTAGTGGTGACCATGAATGCTTCCTCAAGCCAAGGCTGGATGTGCGCTTTAAGCACTGCTTCTTTCTGGCGCGCGTCGTCCACATGTTCCTTTAGAGCGTGGGCCTCCTTAATCTTGGAAAGTCACTGAGTAAGGGCGACTGTCTGTGCAGTCCCCCTGATATTTTCATATGCCTATTGTAACTGCCATGCTTCTATCTCCAAACACTGTATGGTTGGATCTTCCTGCAGTGAGGTGAGCGTGAAGAGGGACTGATCCAACAATCCCGTGCAGTCCTGTACAACGTGTTCTATCGCTTCCAACCCCGATTGAATGGCACAGTGTCACTACTCTTTTACTTTTAGGGGTGTAGAGGGTTGCACCTTCAGCTGCAGCTCAATGATCTGCAAGTTTAGCTCCAACTGAACCTTTGCGGCCTCTTCTTAGGCCTCGCGGACTCCAGCCGCTAGTTGGTGAATCTTTTTTTGCTGTTGGGAGTACTGTCGGCACAACGAACTCCAGTATGATGCTATAGGCCTCCTCCATGGCCTGTTCCAATCCCTGGGTGTGTGCGACCAAGTTGTCGCGCTGCAGGCTGAGAAGTTCTAAATTTAACTTTTGCTCACTCAAGACCTGGAGGGCGCGACCCTCCCTGGCGTGAAGCTCAACAGTTACCCCATCTTGTAGCTGGTATAGGGTTTCTCTGGGAAGGGTAGCCAAATTCAACCCCCAGCCCTTCATTTGACTTGCCATGGCCTCATCGCCCTTGGTGGCTGCTAAGGCTGCACCTTCTGATAATACAAAAGTGTTCGTGGTGTGAGCGCGCAACATTGACATAGCTTCAGATGTACTTACCACAATGTGTGGTGCCATCATTCCTGTGGGTTGCACCTGTAATGCTTGCAATTTCACTCTAAGCGCCCCCAACACAGTTGTCTGCCCCGTCATTAATTCATCAAAAGCATCCTTAGTGACATCACAAACTATTTTAGCAATGTCAAGAAGGTCTCCTTCAGTGAGCTGGATTGGGTCGGTGGAGGTCTTTGTGGCCTATGTCTTTTTCTGTGAGACTGGCTTCTCATGGATGTGTGGTCTCTTGAGTTGGGTTGATTTTGGTGTCGAGTCCATGCATTCCTTTGTCTCAGCCTCCCCCTGTATGTCCTGCTTCGTGGACATTTCCTGACCTTCCTCTGTCTCTTTGGTGGCCACGGTTGTGGTCTTTGCCATCTGCGCTGCCACTGCTACCTCAATCGCCTTCTGCTGCGTGGTCGCTTCTTCTTTCTGGTGCCTTCTCTCAGCCAGTTGTGCAATGCGCAGCTTGGTATCCTTCTTTCGCTACTGTGTTGTGATCTTTTCCATTTATGCCAAGTCCGGGGTGTGCCACTTCGGAGGCCAGGACTCCATTATCGCAAAGATCGCATCATCCTTTGTGACGAAAGGGAGCTTTGCCCATGTTCGTGCGGGATCTTTGCACGCACAGATATACAGGTTATGCATATCTGCCTTGAACTCTACGTGCTCTGTAAGCTGTTATGGACTATAGGGGACAAGCGCGGCCTACGATTGATCCATGTTCATATTCTCTCCTCTGTGAACACCCAAAACACCTTTATCTCACAAATCCTTGTCACATCTTTCATTGCCCAGAGCGAGGTGTACCTCGTGGCTTCGGGTAGGTCACCCTCAACCGTGGGAAACTGGTTGCCCTTTGGCAATTTTCCTGCAACCAACAAGATGGATAAGAGCAACCATGCATAGTGGAAGGTCTTACAGTGCTCCTGGGCCTCTCTGTAGTTTGTCAAGAACTCGTCACAGAGGAAATGCACCCAGTTGAACTGGACCCCCTCTGCGCATTGCTCTGCCAACGCAATTACAGACGCTGGCACTTCGTCTGCGCGACATTTCCTCATCAGCTTACCGGCCAGTAGTTGGGTGGCTAGGCACACTCTTTGGTCCTTGGTGCTTGCGATTGCGTACCCTCACTTCCTCTTCTCCAGCTTATATTTGGCCTTCATAGCTTCTGTGAGGGCCAAGTTGTTGCTATTTCCTGCTATGGCTGCGGGTTCATTTCCTTTGATGGGCAGCTGAGAAATCCGGTGAATTAGATCGGGCGTGATGGGAATCGGCTCCTCTAGCCAGAGATACCCATTATGTACTAGGCACAGTAGCTGCCGGATGACAAAAATAGTGACGAGTGCACGGTGGTAGTGGGGTATCCATCGTAGATGGAGTAGCCCAACCTTCTCTACACTTCGTAGCCATTTTTGGTTAAGTAATTTCTTTGTAGCCAACTATGGGAACTTCTTGCTGTCTGCGAGGTCCCAATCTTCAAACTTCATAATAGGTACCCATCCCAACGGCAAACCTTCAAACCTTATTTCATCAGGAAGGAGCGGGGTCTAGAGTGCACTCTTCGTGGCCTCTAGGTCCTTTGGTATCTTGGCTTTCCCCTTCCACGGGGAGATGTAGGGGGGTAACTTTATCACCGAAGGCACTTGAGAGACATTCTCCACCTCATCATCCTGTGCTTCAATTTGGGCGATCAGGGCTTGCAAATCTTCCTCCTCCTCCTCTATTTCAAAGGTGATGGCTTTTCCCTTCTTTGTCATTGACGATTTACTAAACCGTGGGTTCTGTGGTGATACTCAGACTGACCCCATTGTCTGCTTGTCTTTCTGTGGTCACGGCATGCATGGTGACTTTGGAACCTTTGGTGTAGCTTCTACCTCTCCAAGATCCTCTTAGATCATATGGGGCTCTGAGGTAACTTCCGTGAATCGCACTCTAGTTCTTGCAGCCGTCATCGTTTCTACATTGGATCTGTTCGGTTGCATACTCAAGGGTGGCAAGAGTGCTTGGTGCTCAATGCTCTGTACTAGCTCAAATCTTAAACAACCAAGTGTTGCCTCGAGGCTAGCCCAAGGGATTCTATAGTATCATTTGAATTTGAATTCGACAATTCCCTCCACTCCTGAGTCATTAATACCTTCTTGGCAGCAGATCGTCCTGAATCTAGCTCTTAATTCCTATCTTAATTGCCTACCGCTCACTACCTTTTGCTTTAAGTTGGACCTCTTGTCATGAATAGTGACATCAATGGTCACCTTCCAGCCTACCCATGTAGTAGCACAACCCCTTATGCACGACCGCGACCCCTGTGACATACTGACCCTGAACGTAACCTCCTTCCCGAGCAACTCTTCTACAGACTTGTTTATAGTCCCGTGCTCTCTTTCAACTGCTTGGAGCACTGAGATTGTGCTTTCTACGGATATTCAGGAGGTCGCACTACTGGTGCAAGGTGTCAAGTCACCTTCCAATCTGCTCCACGGGCCTTCCTTAGTTACCCTCACGCCACTTAGCACCTCACGTTCTTCCTTATGCGGTGCGCTTCCTTGGTTACTTTTTTTGATAAGGTGCAGCCATGGTAGTATAGCCAAAAACTCTCGGCGACAATCTTCTAGTGTGGTGGTAGGGCTGCCCATATGTGGCCTCATCCTTCTGTTGACACATAATGCTGGTGTGATTTTGGTTTCCGTTTTTCTGATATCCTCGTCCATTGATATGCTTTTCTGCTTCAGTTGTACCCAATCTTCTTTGAGTTTGCGAAGTTCAAGGTTCCCTTGTTGAATGGCTTCTTGAATCTGCATATGTTCGTCCTTGCGCGACTGCATAATCTCTTCACTCGAGTCCTCACGTGTTGTCACAATTATGGGAGTTATTGCATGAGGATTCTTTCCCAAAGCTACGACCTTGACTCTTCTTGTCATCTTCGAAATCATTTCAGTGCCTTAGGTTCTTGTACATGGCCCTATAGGCCCATCGGACTGTTGGCATGTGCAGGTCCGAATCACTTCGTCTCGCCTGGTAAACTCTATTCATGATTCCACATAGCTTTGTGAATTCTCCGACGTAGAATATTTGTGGTGTGCGTTGCTTTTCTTGCTACTGCGTCGGGTTTCGATTTTTGATCCTTAGTCTGGGATGTGCTTGCACAACACACGTTTGCATCCATCGACATAGGTGGGTGCACAAACTGTGTCATCCTGGCTTCCCGACTCTTGTTCAATGCTGGGGACTTCCAAACCATAAGCACATCCGTCTTCTACATTTGCACCAGTTTCCAATAGTCTTTTGATGTGTACTCCACCATCGTGAGGGTGTTGTGCGCAAGGCCCATTCCAATGCACCGTACTGTTGCTGTTCCAGTACTGCACTTTCAAATTTGTCTAAGCATTCATGTACCACTATTACCCCATCATATGTTGGTAGTTCCCTTTCTTCTGTCATCACACATCACAGTGATCTAATCATCATGTTGCAATTCAGCGTTGTTACTTCGTGTAACCAGTTCTACCAACGTTCTACTTCTTCATCTAAATCTGAAGTATAGGAATTGTCACGTTCCCACGAGATTCTCCCATTTGCAGTTGGGTTCACCTGATCGTGGTATTGCATTGTTATTTGGTAATGCAATCTAGCTCATCATCGCTATCATCATCGCGCACAGGTTCAGTGTAGCATGCTCCTTCGGCTCGATCTAGTGGAACTACTACGTGTAGGTACTATTTCTTGAATATCATCTTCCACTTCTTTAGGTTGATACTCCATTCATATCAGTGGCCCAGTCTATTCCTAGAAATGCGAGATAAGGATTGCTGTCATCAACAATCTCTATCACTTCAAAGTCCGTCTGTGTGCTTGCGCCTTCGATATCAACTGTTACCCCTTGCAACCTCCCCATGGGCAAAACCTTCTGTTGGTTTGCCATTCGTAATTGAATAAGGGACCACTGTAACGTGGGCTTGCCCATGCGTTCCATGTCTACTTAGGTAACACATTCGCATCGAACCCCAGGTCCAAGATTACCTGATCCATTTTGTATTCACCAATCTGTGCCGTCAACCTCATCTCCCTTCTAGTGCGCAATGCATGCTTTCCCAGTTTCTAGACTACACGCGGTTCACCCGACCCTGCGCACCTAGTGATCAGCTCTTGTATTCCTTTAATTGCCCTATTATCATGCAACATCTTCATGCATGTCTCTAAAAAGGTAGTAAGCATAGAAGGATCCATTCCTGGCTCTAGTTGATTCTTACTACCTGAAGTAGAGGCCTCTACAAAGCTCTTCTTACCTTCCATGAATGTATCCTTTGTGCGTTCCAAGTCAAAATCAGGTTCCTTTATAGGAGCCTTGCGAACCCATGTATCTTCCTCGGGCTGCTTCCCCTTATCTTCCCCTGTGGTTGCACCACTTCTGAGCATCATGTTCACGTTGGGGTCTTCGTTGCAGGGTTCAGATTTCATCATTTGGATATTCTGAGTCTGAGGGGACTAGAGTACCCCTTTCTCGTGCATCTATGTTATTAACGTAGGACAATCTATCATTTCATGATCAAACTGATCGCAATATGAACAAGACATTCTCGTTGGATTAATACAGTCACGGGCGTAGTGTCTTGGTCCTCCACAATTGTAATAGATTAACTATCTGCAGCCCCTTCCTGGCCCCATTCCTCCTCGTCTTGGACCTCGGCCCTGAAATCTAGCGCACGCCATCCCCACGACTAGGTCGAGGCCTCGCGTTTCTGTCTGCATTCTATAGGCTGGGGTTCACTCCATCATCAACTCATAGCTGCGACAAGTATGCTCGTCATGGCCCACCGACCTACTGAAATTACAAAACAGCTGCTGTGGAGTCTGTGTATACTTTTGCAACAGATGACAATTGTTTGTCATGTGTTTTCCTCCTATCTGACATATTGTGCACCATAATGCGGGTGTCGTACTTGGCCCTACCTATGTTTCTGGTCTCAATGGCATCGGTCCCCCTCCTACCAACTAGTTCACGAATACTGGACAATGATCCTTGTTGTGGCCCTGACCTTTGCATTTTATACACCATACTTCATCACGCGCCTCTGTCTGTGGCGCCCTATTTTTCTTCAAACTCTGCATCTCCAATCATAGATTCTGTAGTTGCGCATGGAATTGTTGAACTCCCAACCTAGGGTCTTGTATCGGGGTCTCATTCAACCTCATTACCATTTCCAATGCTTCAACATGGGTTGAAAGCTTTTGTTGTGACAACGTCGTCCACAGGTGTGATGTCAAGGATGCCACAAACCATGCATGGTGCTATGCATCTGTGAGCATCATATTAGCCTCGTGGATCGTACTCTTCAGCCATTGATCTAGATCCCATGGGGTCTTGCCTAGAAGCATCACGATCTCTTTAAATTCGATGATTGACTGCGTCTCTGATTTCAGCCAGCTAAATTCTTTGTTCAGCACATTCTGAATCTTTTCTATTCCTGCATTTGGGTGATCATTAGAATGCTTAATATACCATGTCAACGTGAGATCCTGCAACATGTTCACCAACGTAGGCTTCTTAATGTTGTCATCCATGGCCCCTTGTGCTTCCCACACTGTTCTTACCATGAACCAGAACTGATACGCATCCTCATTTCCTACTCCTCTGAATACGGGTAGCTTGATCGTGCTCGCCATGCTGAACTGTGGGGGTTGTGGAGGTGGAGTGGGTGGAGATGGAGGTGAAGGAGGTGAAGCGAGTGGTGGCGTAAGTGGAGGTGGTAACTGCGGAATGTGCTGCCTTATCAAACTGACCACACTTCTTGGAGAGACCCGAGCAAGCTCTCCCTCGCTTTCTCGCGAAGGTGAAATCAAGGTACTGTTTCCTAATTCCCCTCTACCTTTGTAGATTCTCCTACTCTGCATCATTCCAAACATTAATGTATTCGCATCCCCCGTTTTTCACATAACAACATATTAAGCTAGGTATTCAGGGATTTAATGTACCTACCTCGTGGTCCCTTGAGAAAACGTCGCTCTGCTTCGTTGTAGCTCACGGTCGTGTCTATCGCAAACTCAATGATAAATCCCCCTATTATCTGGTCAAGCCAATGGTCTACAACTCGTGTGATCTTATCTTTTGATGTATCTAGTCTACACACTAATTATGGAGTCCACACTATCAGTTGATCGAGCTTGTACCTTCCCTGGCTGTTGGATAACCTCACGATCCACTCATATAGTTTAGAAGGGAAGGACACGAAGAAGATCTTTTGGATTTCCATATATATGTAGTGGTCCAGCCACCTCTTCTCAGATATCTGTGGAGTTCTGTTTTCCTATGTCATGAACTCGTGAAGCTTTTTGTCCAACCACTCTTCAATTTCCTCCTTTGTAGGGTTCCAATCGCATGACATCAGACATCCCTTAGGCAGATCCCGGTCTTGACAACGGAACCATTTGTTGGCTACATGGGGCATGACCTAGGTTCAATAGTGAGTTTAGCCAAGCAAATCCTGGTACTACCGGCCCTTTTGACCTCAGTCCGTGTTGTGTGGACTGAGGTCTCACCCGAGGTAGTATGGGAGGGTGCTGGAACCATGTTTCCACACCCTAGGGATGTCTTAATGAAGTCTAGGAAGTTCGCGAACTAATCCTGCGTGCTTGCGATGCTCCGCGCAGCCGTTTGTTCTTCGCAGCTTGTGCGGCTGCTTCTGCGTAGCTCTATAATGAGAAAGAGGAGGTGCTGTATAGATCCCTTATCCTTACTGTGCTATTATTATAGATCTTAAATTAATTTCAAATACCCAATATTCTCATTAATCATTTAACATTCATAGCAAGTGCGTGCAATTATAAAACTATAAAAAGATGCATAAACATACCAAGAGTATAAACACACAATATTTTAGAATCAACTTATCTTTTATTAATCCTCTATTCAGATACAATCCCAACTCCGCCCTGCGCACTCAGCTACAAGGGTTCGCGCACACAGCTACGGACTCTACCAGGCCTCTGTGCACTCAGTTGTAGAGCGTCTTACTACTACTATGACCCAAGACTTAGACTTACAGACTCAGAGCGAATTCCTCATTAAAAACCCATATTAATTCTCAAAGTTAAGACTCTCTTTTATGCTTAGAGCCTCACTCTATTTATACAATCCCATGGACAGTGGACCATGGGTAGGCCGACACATTCTATATTAAATTACAATATTTTAGGGTAGACAACCCTAGACTCTTGCACTCTGCGCTCGCATTTTGTAGGGTCTATACATTACATTGACCAAAATTTAGGCTTTAAGCCCCAAAAATTGCTATGGGGGGGATCTGTTGCCCAACAACCCTTCTCAAAGAATAACTGAGTGTTTGCATAAACTGGTAGATTAACTGAAGTCTGCTCAATTGCTTCCCCGTTATTGTTCTTGATAGTTTCCTTTGATGCATCTCTCTTGGAGGCCATGTTAAGTGTAACTGCTAGAGAGATGCTCAACAAGTGTTCTACCTAGAGACATAGAGGACACTCATGGCATGCCAATGATTAAAACCAAAAGAAACTCCAAGACAAGGCCAAGCAACAAATTGGGCTAATGCTGGGACAAATTGCACAATTCTAGTTCACAGAGGTCATTGGCTTCCTGCTGGAACTGCGCATTGCACAATCCTAACAGTAAGTTGGGGAGGCTTGATGACTAGAACTGCACAATGCGCAGTTTAGTCTAGGCACAGGCCAGGAGAGACTGTGCATTGCGTAGTCCCAGTGGCCAAGACTGGGAGCTTGGCTTCTAAAACTACACAATTCATAGTTATAGCCAGGGTAGGGTAGCTTCTGTTGAATTCCAGAAGCCAAGGCAGAGGCCTTGAGCTCCCGGAGTGCGCAATGCATGTAAGGGAAAGTGAGATACTGGAAAGGGGAGCCCAGATCTGCCCAAGGGGAGTGTGAAATCAAGCAGATCTAAAGGATGGCGCGATGATGAGTGCAGATCTAACTGAGTGATAATGCATGCAAGTAAAACAAGTGTAGGAATAAATCAAACTAAAGGAAAATGAAGCATGTGAAGAGAGTCACCACAACGACGACCATTAGTGCAAAAACAGGGTAATGCATGCGCACTTGGGAAAGGAAATGAGAAACTTGAAAAATAACTTCTACAAGAAAAAAAAAGGTTAAAAAACCAACATTAATTCAACAAAACAAGCGAAACAACACTCTCACAAGATAAATAAGCAAAAGCGATCGAAAAATGATAAAAGGCTAGAAAAGAAAAACTCACCCGGAAAAGCGACGACGATCGCACCAAAGGTCCCTTAATCTCCTTAGGATTTCTAGAGCTCTAAGATCGAATGTGAAAATGAACTTTAGCAGAGTCAATTAAATATATTTGGTCAATTTAGTGTTTATGATGTTGTTAGTGTCAGTGTCTTCACACTACCATCAATGATCAAAATTCACTCTTTTGCATTCATATTAGGAGTCCCATTCACAATGAGTTGCATTCCATTAGGTCATGGATCAGCTAATGGTAGGCACATTTCAATTTTTTCCCTCATGACATCTATCTGCTGACCACTTTTCATGTGTGATTCAATCAATGGTTCAAGTCCAGGTTCCTTTTCAGTTTATTTCATCAAATAGGTCTTAGGTCTTAGGGCTTCACCATGTCAAATTTTCAGTAAACATTGATCAATAAGGGCCAGCAGACATATGAGGATGGCAATGATCATTATGAAAGCTTTAAAATCATAATTTGTAAATTTAATAAGTTTTTCACCTCAAAACCAGTTTGAGGTGAAAACAGAGCATTGGTTTTTATTTGTAAATTTCATTTAATTTCATCATTTCTCATATAATAAGTCTCATGTTGCTCCTGGTCACCTACTGATATTTCCAAATACATGCCACTGCAAAAGCAAAAGATCATTAATGCATTAGTTCGCCTATTTTAAACAACAAAGTCAAGCATCCAAAAAACAGAGCATTTGAAAAAAGTCAAAGGACATTATAAAGTGGGTTTTGGAGAGTGAAAAATCAAAAGTGCCCAAACCATATAAAAGCCATTTCATTTTCAAGTTAATTTAATGTTTGAATTTAAAGTTTATGAGAAAAATCGTGATTTTTAGGGATCATTGAGCAAAAGGAAGAAACTGTTGCATTTTTGGATGAAACTACCCGATGCTATGCACCAAAACTTAGTGCTACACACAAGAACGGAACTACGCACCTGGGCATTTTCTCCTTTGTTAATATGAACGGGTACTATGCACAGAAGCTATGCTACGCACCTGGGAAGTGCCCTACGCACCTATCCTCTGAGCTACAAATCGCTGCAAAATTCATCAAATTGCTTCAAAACACCCAAATTCTTTCATTTGCAAGTAAGTAATACCACTTTCCTTGTAGACAAGAGTTGTTGCATAAATTTTTGGGTTGTGTTGTCTCTCTAAACATTAAAACTTAATTTCTACTCTTCATAATATCAAACCCTAATTGTTGTTGTCTATCAAATACAATCATTACTGCTGCTGTCCCATATCATCTTTCATTGTTTCCCTACAACTCATCCTCCCATACATAATCCCCTCCCTAAAATTTTTCCTACAATACTCCCAAAACCTACCATACTCCCAAACCCTACACCATTCATTAACCTTACTTATTCCCCACACCCCTATCCCATTCTTGTGCACCCTCACTGACTTTCCTATCTAAAATATCTTCATACTCATCTTACCTCTTACCTTCATTCACTAATCCGCCACTCCTCATTGACCATAAAGATAAACAACAGTACAATAATGGAGAGGGACAGTGAGTATGAAATGGAGGAAGAGACACATAGTGATAGTTCCAGAGAGAAAGACATCAGGGTAGAAGGCCTCATAAGGGAGGAAAACATATCAGAGAGAAGCCCACCAATTTGAGAGAATTGCAAGCTTGCCCATTTGCCCTTTCTTGTTTCAGACATCAGTCATGTTTTACTTTTTGTGAAATGGTGGAAAGGGTAAAATCCCATCATGAATTAGCAAGGTTGTTTGTGACACGTTTGGAGGATAACAATGAGGTAAACCTTGCTGGAGTCACATTCACTTTGTCATAAGCTGTCATTTCAAAGGCTACAGGTATTCCAAATGTGGGTGAAAAGTGGAACAAAGGTCAGTACATTGACAAGGAGTACTATGAGCCTTACATTAAGGCCAAATATCATAATAAACTCAGCAGAGTATTCCCCTTTAAGTTTTGGAGGACAGGTTTGCTCCATTAATGAAGATCATCATCAAGTAGTTTACTTGTGAAGGTAGGTTCTCCAGACTGTATGCCTACCGCATTAGATTGCTGATGCATTTCACTAGGGTGAGAATGATGAATATCCCCTACTTCATATTCAGAAACATAGAGAAGTTGGCATTCATTGTACAGAAGAAATCATACCCCCAACAATTAACCAGCATCTGCCACTTCTCTATGATTAAAATCATTGTCTTACATCAACTGAACCTACTTAACATACCATGGGAGACCTTCATTTCCCATTGTTGACACCTAATCCTCACGATTGGGTGAATTTATGTAAATAGTTAAATTAGGAATGTGAACAGTCATCAGGAGATGAACTGAGCAGTCACACCCTTTTGTATATAACAATAGCATACCTAATGAAATATATCGAATCAGTTTTACTGCCTATTGAGAGAGTTACTGCCTGGCCTGACATGGTATCAGAGCCAGTTCTCAAAATAGTTGTAACTCCCTTCAGTTTTGCTACTGTGGGCTATATGCTGGTTTGAGCACTGTCCACTAAGCATTGTCCTCTGTCGTTCTGACCTGAGCACTGTCCTCAATGCCTTTGTCCTCTGCGTTGTGATTCATTGCCTCAACGCCTCTGTCCTCTGAAGGATTACTTTGGTGAACTGATAGTGAATGGTGTATGAGACTGAGCGGAAGCATGATGAGCCCAGGTCTCTTCCTATGTTCGTGGTGCCAAGCGGAGATCCCATAAGTTTTGAACGCTGGCTATTTCAAATACGTTTTCAATGCTACTGTTTCAAATAGATCTGGTTATTTCAAATAAGTTTTGAATGCTGGCTATTTCAAATACGTTTTCAATGCTGTTGTTTCAAATAAATATGGTTATTTCAAATAAGTTTTGAACGCTGGCTATTTCAAATACATTTTCAATGCTACTGTTTCAAATAAATCTAGTTATTTCAAATAAGTTTTGAATGCTGGCTATTTCAAATACATTTTCAATGCTGCTGTTTCAAATAAGTTCGAATGCAGCCTGACATGGTATCCAACGAATTCCATTTCAAATAAGTTCGAATGCTGCTGTTTCATGTGTTCATGGTATTTTATGAACAATGTGTATGGTAACGAATTCCATTTGCTATGCAACATTACAAGCCATGGTATATAGTGATTTTGTTTGGATACCAGCACAATTTTAAATTACTGTTCAGATTGGTGCGATATTTTTTTACATGAAAACATTGGTGCAATGAATTTCATGTATGGAGTGATAATATATTATTTTGAATGGGAATAAAAGTGAACTTGAAATTCATTAAGTTTTTTATGGCGATATGTTATATGGTATATGGACGGTATAGCATATATATTTGAGAAGTGAAAGGAATAACATATATATTATTTTCTATCAGCAGAAGTATTTTTTTCTTACAAAATGCATTCAATCATCTCCATGGTAGGAATAGTTCTCACTAGCAAGGAGAACTATCCTGAATGGTCCCAGATGATAAAACACACCCTCATCTTCAATGAGTTGTGGAAAGGAGTGTGTGTCGGAGAAGGAGACAATGACCCAGTACAACCTACCTCAGACAAAGAGCTCGTTATTTGGGAAAAAAAGAAAAACAAATCTTATGCATTAATCGCAGCATCTGTAAATGAAGAGGTGAGTCGCCATATTTCGTCATATTCAACTGCCTTTAAAGCCCTACAAAAGCTGAAAGAACTCTGTGACTCACATTCTGCACTTGAAGTTGTCCAACTCATGATTAAACTCTTCACTCTTGAATTGCAAAATAATGATCCTCTTGCCCTTGCATCTGAAGTAAAGTCTATAATGCATGATATCAAATCCACTAAGGTTGAATTGGATATTCCTCTTATTTCTTTTCTCAAGGCACTTTATCCTACTTACTCCAATTATCT
>APFE030256136.1:64868-79529 GCA_000404065.3 Pinus taeda
CCAACATCCCTTCAGATTAAGGGGGGATTGTTGAAACCTAATCCTCACGATTGCGTGAATTTATGTAAATAGTTAAATTAGGAATGTGAACAGTCATCAGGAGATGAACTGAGCAGTCACACCCTTTTGTATATAACAATAGCATACCTAATGAAATATATCGAATTAGTTTTACTGCCTATTGAGAGAGTTACTACCTGGACTGACACTCATGAAGTGTTCAAGAGTCCTCAAGTATTTTCATCAGTGCCTCAAGAAGAAGGTGGACCTTCAGGACAGCGAAAGGTCTAAGAGACTGAAACTGTGGAAGTGCTAATTTTTGTGACATATGAGAGAGGCACTAGGAAACTTTTTGCAGCTACCAGGTGAGTATTATCTCCACCAGGTGTGGAAGGTGTCTCGCCTTCATCTTCAGGCCACAGGAAAATGCTATCTCCACCAGAAGTGGAAGGGGCTTTGCCTTCATGTTCAGCTAAACAGGTACAGGTTGGGCAGCACAACAAGAGAAAAGGTAAAGGCAAGGGAAAAATGCATGAGAAGGATCCTAGTGATGGTCAAGAGAGGGACTTTGACCTGGTTGATCATGAGGAGACACAAGGAGTTGATGCCATTGATTTGGAAACCCAAGGTACAAATATTACTAAAGACATGATCATCAAGGAGCAAGAGGCTGATATACAAGCCTTGTCAGTCAATTTAGAGAGGGCAAAGTGGATCATCAATTATCTTGAGCAAGAAAATAAGCAATTGACTGACAAGCAAGTCCTCATGGAGTTGCAAATGATCAAGGAGAACCGGCAAAGGGCAAAGAAGGCAAAGGTCAAGATGACCTCCATTGAGCAAGAGATTGAGAATGATCGGGAAAATTGGCTTGAAAGGGTCAACATACACCTTGAAAAGCTACTTGAGAAGGCCAATAAAGAAAAGAAGATGCTTCGTCACATGGCCTATCACTATATGACCCGGAACAAAATATGCAATATAAGGATTAGGAAACTTAAGGAAAGGTTGAGGAAAGCCTTGAGGAGCAAAAAGGAGCATGACAAGCTAGAAATATTGGTTGAGGCCTCACTAGTCCATGAAAGCAACTAATGAGGGAGATTTGTGCCAAATCTGGGAAAGTTTTGGTGAAATTTTGTCATTTTGAAATTTTGAAAAATTTCAACACAGGAAATTGCATTAGGTGCGTAGCGCCACTGGCGCTACGCTTTTCATTGGGACACTTTTTGGAGAAATGGCTTGCATATTCAGATTTCGCATGATGAGAAAATCAATACTTGAAAGTTTCAACAATTTTGGAGCAAATCTTGGTCACCGAAAGGTCAAAAAACCATCAAAAAATGACCTCTCTGCCTCTTTTTGGACACACAGGAAGCAATCTTGGGAGATTCCACTTTTGAGGGGGCAAATGACCTCTAAATGCAAAAATTCAAGATGTTCAAGAAACTATACAAGCAGACCTTTCCAACGACTATCTTAGGCTCAATTTGTCTAAGGGGAGGCCTCCAAAATCAGCTGAGAAGTGGCGCTATGCACAGGACAGGTGGCGCTATGCATAGGACTAGTTTGCTAAAAAATCCAAATTTCGCCTAGTTTTTCTACAAATTGACTTTTTCTCTCATATTGGATGAATTTATGATTGTAAATGGTGCTATTCTATGTAAATGTAATTTTAAAATTACCTTAGAGGGTAGATTCATCATTTTGAGGTGGTTTGGGGGTGAATGAATAAGTTTCCATGGTTTTAGAGGCAAGTTGTTCCATTGCCTATATTCCTGTTCCTAGTTTAGATATGGTTGAAACAGTCCCTTATCTCTTGGATTCGACCCCTGTTGGCTAGCATAGGTGGTTTGATGTCTATATTATGTATTTTTTCAGTCATTGGTAAATGTTGGACTCTTATGGATGCTTTGAGCTACATTGTACATCTCTACAACAGTTTGGCAAGGAAATAAACTAGGATTTGCAACTATTTTTGTTGGATTCTTGTGGTAATGTGTTTGTGCATTTTTTCTCCTTCTGTCATTAGTTTTTCTCATGTGTTATATGTGCCAAAATCTATTTCATTCTTCTTAACTAAATGAAATCAAGATAGATAGGTAGAATACATTGGTAACAGTGCTCTGTCTTGGGAATACATTTAGTTTTAGATGTTTTCAGCTGTTTGAAGAGGATTCATGACTTTTGCATGCCCTCCTTAGCCCATCACTAGTCTTAGACCTACCATCTCACTCAATTTAAAGTGCTTAAACACCTACCTACCTCGCCCCATAGAACACCTTGCATTCCTGACTTGATTTCCCAGACCCAAAGCTGCCTGCTCCATTTGATCCAGCAAGAAGACCTTCAAAATCAACCAAAAACCCTAGAGCTACTATACCTAGCCTAAAATTCATATTTAATTCAGTCATCTCAACTGAGATTGACAAGGAGAGAGCCCTCTCCCGACCTAGTAGGGCTAGCTACCAGGTTAAGCTTGGATTGTGGTTATCCTAAGATTGCCTCCCTTCAGCCTGAGGTCGATCTAGGCTCTAACAGACGCAAAGGTGAAAATTCAAGGAAAAAGTGACACTTGGTGACAGTTTCCAAAATAACTCAAGTGCCTCCTTCGAATTGCTAAAAATAGATCCCTATTTTCTAGGGATGCTTTTTCACCTTTTTTTTTTTTTTTTTTTTTTTTTTTTTTTTTTTTTTTTTTTTTTAAGTAAGGAAAAGCTGCCATGCATTGCCCAGAGAGATTGCACAGTTCTGGGAAGGATTGGGCAACTCACTGGCTAATGCACTGAGCAACTTCTGAGCAAGAGGATTCTGTGAAATTTCTGGGTTGAGTGGCTCTGGGCTGCCTCTCATGCTCTGTGCAATTCCCAAGAGCAAGGATGGTTGCCCTCAAGGATTGCGCAGTTCTCTAAGGCAAGCCAAAAACTGGATGAAACCAAGTCAAGAGACCGGCTTGTGGGTTAGAGAATAAACCAAGTAAGAAACAAAAGCCCATATGAAAAGGATGAGGCTCAATGAAAGCACCAGTATCTATATCAGTGTAAGATGAGTTGCTATGATTTATAAGGGAGGCTCCAAAATGAAGCATGGGCAAAATTTTGGAGGGTGCTAGTCTCTTGAGGAACATTCTTGCCTCTAGATTCTAAATGAGTTTCCTGAACACATACTTCATCTAGATTGGTGGGTTGAACATAAGTATAGTATGTCTCAAATAATTATGTAATCCACCTATATATTTAATGAGAGTGTCTTGTAAAGGCAAATCAATACCCAAGATTAAAGATATTCTTCTAAATTATTGTGTATAACTTTGGACACTTTGGACACTTTGACCTTTAGCTTGTCTAAAATTTTGCCAATCCATAATTTCTTTTTGCATATAAGCTAATGGATAAAATTGCCTTCTTAATGCAACTATAAAATCATTCCAATAAGATATAATTTTACCACCTTTATTCAAATCTTCTTGAGTTCAGGCCTCCCACTAGATGATGGTTGCACTTTCTAAACAAAGAGAAGAAATCTGGATCTTTGTAACATCATCCTTAGTTTTTTGAGTCCTGTAATAAAATTAAATTTGATGAACCCAGTTATCCAACTTTTCAACATTATTTCACCATTATACATAGGAAACTCAAACTTAACATCAAGCTTAAGCAAAGGAGACTTAACATGTCCTTTTGGAGATCTAGGAGTATGTCTAGGTGTTGAAGGAGGTGAAGGTGGAGGCTTGCTCCCATCACCACCATTACCTTTTTGTTGATTAGAACTTTCTCCTTACAACCTTGTTGTGCTCTCATTGTACAATACTTGCACCATCTTAGGAATTTAATAGAAAGCCTCTCTAAAATCTCTCCCATCCTCATACCAGTGGAGATTTTGGAGTTTGTGACTTCCTCGAACCAATTTGAGGGTTTGGTTCTTCAAACACTCCTTCTCCTCTTCTTAACTTAGACCTTGTAATCATTCAAAAACACTTGCAAAAACTATAAAACCTTCAAAACAACCATGCTCTGATACTAAACTTATTTGAAATTAAACATTGATTTTTTTTTGAAAAAGTTTGCAAGCTAGTTTATGTCTTATGGGCAATAGATCGAAATTGAAAAAACATGTAAACTTTAAAATTTTAGCTATGTTTTGCATATTTAACTAGAGAAAAATAGACAATCTGCAACATCACAAAAAAACAATTTGATGACGGAGTTCACCCCTTCTGGGATACGTCTCTGGGTCTAGCTTCCAATGTTGGCTCTTTATATTATATGCTATAAATGTAAATCACATCAACATACAATGCTTAAATCACAAAATAGTGTTTCCATTATGTTCAAAACACCCAAAAACCCTTGTCTAGGCTTATCCTGGGCTTATCCTGGGCTTAAAAAGGTTGAAAAATGGTCAAAATAGGTCTCAATGTTGCTTCCTCTACTATCTATCCTGCAAAATGACCAAAACTGGAAAAAATAGTAATGAATTCCCTTTTAGCGGAACTGCCAGGTGACAATTTGGTGCGGGAGTGGCATAAATTCTACTGAAAAATTGTGCAATTTGTCAAACACTTAAATGCACCAATAAGGACTGCGCACTGATTCTTTAGCCCCTAGGTTTAGTCATATGCACTCTATGTGGCTAGGGGCCACGCGCTCGCCAACTTCCACACTCATCATGTGATGGGTGATAGGACCGCAGGCTAGGGTGTTGGCAGGGTGCCATGCGCCCCCCCTCCACGTTAATAGACAACAATTATATTATTTGTTGGAACTAGGGGCTAGGCTAACCACCCACCCCCTCTGCCTACGTCTTCACCATGGTTATGTGGTTTTTAATATGAACCGGGGTGAGGGCGGTCTAGTGAGCCCGCCGTCTCGACCTCTCCCCAAACGCGTCGACGAATCCACATTAAGTATAACCAGTGCATAACATATAACAATAATGATTGGTGTGGTATAGTAGTAAGACGTTGCATTGTTCTAACAAAGGTCATACGGTTGACCCTTGCTGAGGTTTGTTAGACCCTTAACAAATTTTACATAGGCCTTGAGGGCCATGTGGCACCCTCCCATTGGGCCATGTGGCGCCTCCTAAATGGCCAATCCGAAACTCACTAACCAATGAAATTCTGCCGACCAAAACTATACGGCCTTGCCGCGTGTCAACATGAGATTGACACATCTGAAATATGTACTGACCAATAATCTTGCTAATGTCAACACCACATCATTGTATGATCTATCTAGTCAGCAGCCCAACCAACCCCACAAGTTGACTTTTTAGTTGTTTTCCAAAAAGTTTAGAACGTGATAAATTTCACATACGATGTCAGATTGAGGCAATTCAAGTGTCATTCATAACAAAGATATCTACGATTTGGCACCATTTTTGGAAGTATTTGGGAACTTTCAATTTTGAGCATATTTTTGATCCCCTAGATCAAACCTTGCATGGGTTAGTGAGGTCCAGTAGCCCTGCCACACTCTAGGATGAAGTGAGACACACCTGAGATTTATAGTATGTAATTCCCAAGACCAGAGCACTAGCTCCCACTCGACCCATTTTTCCACAAAGAGGCAGAGACACCAATCCCCCATCATAGAGGGAGATTTAGGGGCATGGGCAGTTGGATGAGGAGACTAGGAGAGACATCTAAAGGAGGAAGTTGTGCTTCACCTGTTAGGCGCCATGGGAACTTGAGCATCGATGTACTAAGGGAAAGGCACAATATATAGAGTTGTTATTAGATAGTGGGATTGAGGATTATGCTAAGCAGGAGGCAAATGGAGGAGACACTGAGCTACAGACTATTAGAGGAGGTGGAGGAGGCCCACCACCCTTGCCTAGGGAATAACCTTTTCGACTTGATAGAGGAGTCATTTATTTACTGAGGGTAGTCTCCAAGTATTTTACATTGATAATTAGAGGCAAAATGCAGGGGTAGTGTGTGGCAGTGTTGGTGGACAGTGTAGGTTTTAACCCTGTACAAAAATTACCTGCAAACGAATTCTTAAAAAATAGAAAATATACAATGGTGAGAACATAAAATGTATAGAAACAAAGATTTTCCCTTGAATCCCAAAATTGGCACTACCCGATTGATTTTATATTATGTTCCTTTTAATGTTACAATACATATATATATACATGTCGAAGCATTCATAAACCCCAATCCATTAACTCTGGATTAGAACATATCTGTAGTTCCCTTGACTAGATCTACAAAATACCATGGCAAAAAAATGATCATTATCAAAACCATGTGAAAAAACCATGCACAAAAGCATGGGTAGGTCAACCCACCATCTTTGGGATCGCCCCCCATCCTTGGGTTCGCATATATATAGGAAAAATATTTCTCTCAGGGCATTGCCGTAAACCCCATCTAGGGGGGATATCACCCCCCTGTAAAACCCCCGATATGGGGGGATTCCACCCCCCTGTGATCCCCTACTGTGCTCGACATAAAGAACATGGGAAACTTCTATGCCCCCCTGTGACCCCCCTACTACACTCGATGCAATGAACAAGGTTGCCTTCTGCCCCACCTATGACCCCCCTATGCGTGCGACTAGCCGTGGAAAGAATATAACACACACCCAATAGATAGTGGGGCTACCCACAACTTTATTTATGTGCATATGGTGGAGCAGAGGGGTATATGCAAAGAGGGCTTCGAGGGTTTCTCAGTTATGGTACTAGGAGATAGGACCTTGCAGTGTACTAGATATGTCCTTAGTTTGATTGTGGCTATGGGAAATTATTCAGTGATCGATCATTTCTTTGTCATGGATGTGTTAGACACCAACATGGTGATGGGTGTCTAGTGGTTCTATTATTTGGGACGAGTCACTACTAGTTGGAGGAAGCTAGATATGGAGTTCACAGGGCCAAATGGAAAGCTGGTTGTGTTAAGGGGCATGCACTCGTACCCCTCGCAGACACTGTCAACACATCAGATGGAGGCTAACCTATGACATGGGGATATACAGTGGGAAGTGGAGCTTAGGATCTCAGAGGCTGGGGCTCGGCCATGACCCCCACATCCATAAATTTAAGAGATATTAGATAGGTATCGAGTAGTCTTTGGAGACATCCCTCCAGGACGACCCCCAGACAGGGGATTTAAGCACACAATTGAGTTAGAGGAGGGGGTAAATGCAGTCATCACCACACCTTACAAACATCCCAACTCTTATTGGGATGAGATTGAGAGGGACATACAAGATTTTTTATCTTTGGGGCATGTCAGGCCCAGTTCTAGTCCCTTCACTTCTTCCGTGGTTTTAGTGAAGAAGAAGGATGTGACCCTCCACATGTGCATTTATTACAACGCCTTCAATAAGAAGACATTTAAGAATTAGCACCTAATTCCACACATATATGAGTTAACATATGAGCTTAGAGGATATAAATACTTCTCTAAGATAGATCTACACTCAGGATACCATCAGATTCGGGTGCAACATTAGGACATCTCGAAGACAACTTTCTAGTGCCACTATGGGCACTTTGAGTTCTTGGTGATGCTATTTAGGCTAACCAACACCCAAACTACCTTCTAGTCTTGCATGAACCATTTGTTATGCAAGAAATTTCACATATTCATGCTGGTATTCTATGATGACATACTAATTTACATTAGGACTTGGGAGGAGCACAAAAGGCACATGGAGGAGGTGCTATGTATTCTTGAGGAGCAACAGTTGTACGCCAAGGTGTCTAAATGTGAGTTTGGACTGATGAAGATGTTGTACCTTGGCCATGTGATTGGTGAGGACAGGGTGCATGTACACTAGGAGAAGATTAGGTCCATTATGGATTGGCCTAAGCCATGGAATGTGACAGAGCTTCGGGGAATTTTTGGCATTTGCACATATTACAGGAAGCTCATGATAGGATTTTCATAGTTGGTGGCACCCCTCATAGATATGAATAAGAGAGGGGATTTTGAGTGAATTGATGTGGCTCAAGAGGCCTTTAAGAACCTCAAGAGGGTTATGACTAGTTTCCTAGTGTTAGCCTTTCTAGATTTTATACAATCCTTTGTCTTGGAGTGTGATGCATCCAACGAGGGCATTGGGGTTGTTTTGATGCAGAGAGGTCACCCTATAGATTTTTAAAGTTGGAAGCTCCTTCCTCATGAGATGTTTTATGCTATATATGACAAGGAGATGCTAGCCATTATGCATGCATTGGAAAAATTCAGACAATACTTGGTGGGAAACAAATTAGAGTGAAGTCTAACCATAACATTCTTCGATTCTTTTTGGATCAGAGGGATCTCAATGAGAGACTACAAAAGTGGGTCAACAAGATTTAAGCCTATGAATTCGATATATAGTATGTTAAGGGAAAGTAGAATGTGGTAGTTGATGCTCTATCCAAGAGGCTGGCGACACTCTCCCTTATGAGTATTTTCTAGGATTGGAGAGCACAATTACTAATAGAGTAATCCAAGGATAGGCAGGCTTGTGAGATATTGGATGGAACTTTTGAGGATGAAAGGTACAAAGTGATGAATGAGATGATCTATTACAAGGGGAGGATATAATTGTTGTTGATTTCACAGTTCAGAGAGAGGATCATTGATCCAGGAGGATATTGGTGGCCACCCACCAATTCCACTTGGACCCCCACCATTGTTTCTTTTAGTTTTTCAATTTCCTTAATTGTAGCACAATTTACTATTTTTAGTAGTTTTTTTGGTCTTGAACTTATAGAGCCATTTTGAGGCCCTAAATGACATTTTTTTGAAAAACTAGGAGCAACATGGGTCCATGGACCAATATTGCTCATCCCAAAGTTGTATTCCTCAAATAGATCTTTCTAACGAGGTATTTTGCATGTCATATGGAGATCATATGCCAAAGTTACGACCCTGGGAAGTTGATGTACCAACTTACCCAAAACGGGGCCCCCGGCCCATAGTTTGGCACTTCATCTCCTAGGGTTAGAATTTTGGATGTTTAGGGTTTTCCATTGTTTCTCAACAATAAATAGGCCTTTGAGCCTCATTGTAAAATAGTTCAGAGGCATGTAGCTGCCACATCTCTTATCAGAGATAAGCTACCATTGCTCTAGCTATTTTATTTCCATTTCTGTTTGTAAGAATATTTTAGTATTTTACAGTAATGAAATGAAGTATTATTTATGTTGCATCTCTATGTGTATGGTTATATATGTAATTTTTTACTTTTCTGTTTAAATCCAGATCAGTGGTATCAGAGCGGTCTGCTCTTTCTCTGTCTTTCTTTGCATGTCCCCAACGAGGTTTGGATATAAGGAGTTAGGGCTTGAACTGGTCGAACCTTTGTAAGACCAGCCTTGCAAATCTTGACGACCTCCCATGGTGGACAAAAAGAAAGATGAAGGGGTAGGAGATCCTATCAAAATCTTGCTCAAAGAGGCCCTTGAGCAAAAAAGGAATGTGATGATGGACGACTTTTCCCAGATTCTTCAGCAACTACCCAAGGGCGACACATCTACTTCCAGTAGCTAATATGGAAGCACTACACCCTTTAAGGTACAAGTTAACTTTGACATTCCCATTTTTGAGGGTCAGATAAATGCAAACACATAGCTAAATGGTTAAATATGCTAGAAAGGTATTTTTTTGTTCATGATTTTTTTGGTTGGGAAAAGATTACTTTCACTCTTCTCAAAGCCACCCCCCACGTCAAGGGCTGGTGGGAAACCTACTGCGAGCAGAAGGATGAAAATACGACCTCACTATTTTCAGCCACACCCACTTGGAATTCATTCCGGGTTGCCATCAAGGAGCAGTACTACCCTGTCAGAAGCTATAAGGATCAATACATAAAGTGGACCACATTGCGGTAGGGAAGGGACCAAGACGTGCCGAAGTTTACCAATATTTTCCATACCCTTCAAAAAAAGTTTGGTATCAAGGATTCAGAGCAGCATGTGGTACTCAAATACCGTGGCTACCTGCACAGGTACATCCAAGACGAAATAGAATTCCTAAACATCTCCTCGCTTGGTACGGCATATCGATATGCCGTCAAGATCGAGAAAAAGTTTAAATAGAATAAGCAGGACTTTGGATCTGCGAATCCAAAACAAGGGAAAGGTGCCCCCAAACCATAGAATAAAGGAAAAGGCCAAGGCAGGGTGACTCAAGACAAGCCACCAAAGCCGCAAGCAAAGAACAACACTGCGAAGCCGAAAAAGGACATGAGAAAGTGGTGTGAGTTCCATAAGAGCTCCACTCACAACACAACTGAGTGTTGGGCCAAACAGTCACTGGTGGCTGAGCTAAAGGTTTTAGAATTAGATGCATGTTCCGACTCTGAGTCAGAACCTGACTGGGAGAATGACAAAGGGAAGCAGATTATCAATGCGGAGCCCAACGCCACCGTTTCCACCACGAAGATCCAGAATGAGGAACCTGAAGATCTAGAGGAGGAGGAGTGCCTCTTCCACTCCCAGATGTGGGTAAAGGTCTCCCCACTATAGTTCATTGTTGATAGTGGGAGTCAAAAGAACCTCATTTCAGTAGAGGTTGTGAAGTAGCTAGGCTTACCAACCATAGCACATCCACAATCGTACACCATTGCATGGCTTCACCAAGGACGGGATCTTCGTGTGAGATAGCTGTTAGTGTCAGTATTTGAAGTCTTCCACCAGTGATCAAACATGCTCTTACAAATTGGTCTTGGGTGTCAAGGTCAACTTTTGTCATTTCAGTGAGTCTTCAAGTAAAATTTAGTCACTAGGTATTAGGTCTAGGATTTGTTTTCACTCCTTCGAAAGTCTTCCAAGTATTGGTCTATGTCACCATTCGAATGAGTGTACCATCATTAAATGAGTTTTCATCATTTTTTCATGTTCCAATGGGTCATTTTACACCTTTTTGTGCTTCAGTTGTGCTCAGGTAAGGTTCATTTTCCTCTCCTAGGGTTTTTGTTTTTGAGCAAGAAAAAATGAATTTGGAAAACATGAGAGAGGTTTTTGTCCACAATAGGCCAAGGAAGAAAAACCTCCTTCAAATTTTACACAGGTGTCATGGTTTTAGATAAATGTCAAAAATACTGTTGCCTCAGGAGAGTTAATGCACCTCTGGAGTGACCTTGGGAATATCAAGATTTCTCCTAGCTTGGTTGGCCAAATGACTTGCTTGATGAGTCAAATGATAACTAGACACAAAGAGATTTCCAATGAGCTATCATGAGATCAATTTGGAGTTGAGGAGACCTTCAAAAGTTGACTGCAACATAACTATGCATTTTGGCAGCCTCATTCTGCACACTTTGACCAGTCTTGGGAGATTGGACTTTTGACAGGGAAAATGATATCCAAATTGGAAAATTAAAGATTCTATGGAAATTAGATTCGATAAGATTTACAATGAGATATAACACGCCTAATTTGGACAACGGTAAGGCTTCCAAAACTGGTTCTGAAGCGGCGCTGCGCATAGGAACAGTGGCACTACCCATAGGATAAATTTTGCAACATAGGAATGTGGCGGTGGCACTGCGATTTTGATGGAGACACCTTTTGAAAGAATGGATTGAATATTCAGATTCAGCATTATGAGAACATCGATCCTAAAAGTTTCAGCAATTTTGGAGCAAATCTTGGTCACCTAAAGGTCAAAAAACCATCAAAAAATGCCCTCTTTGCCTTTTTTTGGACACACAAGAAGCAGTCTTGTGATATTCCACTTTTGAGGGGGAAAATTACCTCCAAATGAAAACATTTAAGATTTTCCAAAAACTAGATAGGAATACCTTTCCAACGAGCTAACTTGGGTGCAATTTGGTCAAGGGTAAGGCCTCCAAAACTGGGTTTGAAGCGGCATTGCGCATAGAAATAGTGGCGCTGCACATAGGATAAATTTTGCCAGTTTTGCTAAAAAATCCAGTTTTCGCCTAGTTATTTTACAAATTGACTTTTTTTTCTCATCATGGATGAATTTATGATTGTAAATGATGCTATTCTATGTAAATGTAATTGTAAAATGACCTGAAAGGGTAGATTCATCATTTTGAGGTGGTTTGGGGGTGAATGAATCAGTTTCCAAGGCAAGCTGTTCCATTGCCTATATTCATGTTCCTAGTTTAGATATGGTTGAAACTACCCCTCTTCTCATGTATTAGACCCATGAAGGTTAGGATGAGTGGTTTGGTTGTTTATATTATGTATTTTCTTCTTCATTGGTAAAGGTTGGACTTTTGTGGATGCCTTGAGCTACATTGTAAATCTCTACAACAGTTTGGCAAGGAAATAAACCAGGATTTGCAGCTATTTTTGTGGGATTCTTGTGGTAATGTGTTTATGCATTGTTTCTCCTTCTATCAATAGTTTTTCTCATGCGTTATATGTGCCAAAATCTATTTCATTCTTCTTAACTAAATGAAATCAAGATAGATAGGTAGAATACATTGGTAACGGTGCTCTGCCTTGGGAAAACATTTAGTTTTAGATGTTTTCAGCTATTTGAAGAGGATTCATGACCTTTGCATGCCCTCCTAAGCCCCTCACCAGTCTTAGACCGACCATCTCACTCAATTCCAAGTGCCAAAATACCTACCTACCTCGCCCCATAGAACACCCTACAATTCTGACTTGATTTCCTGAACCCAAAGCTGCCTGCTCCATTTGATCCAGCAACAAAACCTTCAAAAATCAACCAAAAACCCTAGAGATACTATACCTAGCCTAAAATCCATATTTAATTCAATCATGTCAACTGAGATTGACAAGGAGAGAGCCCTCTCCCGACCTGGTAGGGCTAGCTACCAGGTTAAGCATGGTTTGTGGTTACCCTAGAATTGCCTCCCTTCAGTGTGAGGTCAATCTAGGCTCTAACACCAACAGTGTTGCCTTCCATACAACATCAAGCCCTCCACGGATGAGGTATTGTGTGACGCTTCTCCTCTTGATGTTTGTGATGTATTATTAGGCCAACCATACTTGTGGATGTGACATGCAGTGTATGAGTCAAGGCCTCATGCTGTTATTGTTACTTTGGGAAATAAGTTGTACAGGATACTGAAGTTAGCACCACTTACCACCATCTCTTTGGTTACTGCAAAAAAATGCAGTAAGCTCATTTCCAAAACTGGGAAATTTGTTTTCCTCATGATACACCCTCAAGGAAGGAAGAAGATGGTGGTCACGACCTCCAGACATGGCCCCTCCGCACGACAACTATAGATGGACAAGGTCATGGAGGAGTACAAGGACATATTCACCTCCCCCGCAGGGGTTTCTCTGCACAGTCAGGTCAAGCACTCCATCAATCTGACCCCAGGTGCGCCTCTTCCCAATGGACCAATCTATTGGTGCCCCATTCTGGAGAACGATGAAATAAAGAGGCAGATTCAGGAGTTGCTGCAGAAAGGTCGCATCCATTCAAGTTCATCACTCTGTGGGAGCCCGATCGTGTTGGTACAAAAGAAGGATGGGACTTGGAGACTCTGCATTGACTATCGGGCGCTGCACAAGATCACTGTCAGGAATAGGTACCCGATCCCACGGGTTGATGACCTCCTGGACCAACTGAAGGGGGAAAAATATTTCAACAAAATCGATTTGAAGTCAGGGTATCACCAGGTACCAATTGAACCCTCCGATGTGTGGAACACTACCTTTAAAGCCAAGGAGGGCCTTTTCGAATGGTTGATTATGCCTTTCAGGTTGACGAATGCTCTTGCAACCTTCATGAGGCTAATGGATGACATCTTGCAGGCATTCACCAACTCATTTGTAGTGGTATACTTGGATGACATCCTAATATTTAGCCAAAGTTGGGAAGAACACCTCCACCACATCCGACAAGTTCTCCAAACACTGCGGCAACACAAGTTATGTGTCAATTTGGAGAAATGCACTTTTGGCATGACCCAAGTTGAGTATCCGAGATACATTATTGATGAACGGGGGGTGCATGTGGATCCAACCAAGATCAAAGTCATTCAAGATTAGCCATCTCCAACCACTCTAAAGAGCTCCATAGCTTTCTGGGTCTTTCCAACTTCTACCACAGGTTCGTTTTGGGATTTTCTCATATCACTTGGCCCTTGAGTCAAGTCAACAAGGGAGGAGCAAAAGAAAAATTCGTTTTCTCTGAATCTCAACAGAAGACATTCACAGAGTTGAAACATCACCTCTGCTCAGCACCAATGCTCGCATTACCAGACTTGCAACAACCATTTGAGATCGAGACAAATGCTTATGACTATGCTATTGGGGCAGTCCTTACTCAACACAGGCATCCAGTATCATATCACAGTGAGACACTTTCAGACACAGTTCGAAAGTATCCCACTTATGACAAAGAGATGTATTCCATTATGCAGACCTGCTAACAATGGAAGCATTACATTTTGGGGAAGGAAACGGTCATCCACACATACCACTGGCCCCTGCAGTTCATACAGACCCAAGGGAAATTGCAGAATGATTACCATCAGAAGTGGTCCACATACCTGCAACAGTTCCATTTGAATATCAAGTATAAGAAAGGAAGCAACAATAATGTTGCAGATTGCCTCAGTTGACAACTGATCATAGCGTTAACCACCGTGCTTAACTCTTGTGGGCACGAGACTTCTGATTGGTCACTTCTCTACAAAAGCGACCCAGAATTCGGCCACACATACCAGACACTCTTGGAGGGTCAACATGTTCTAGATTTTC
>APFE030256167.1:0-14624 GCA_000404065.3 Pinus taeda
TGCCATCTTTCTTTGGCACTAAAACAATCGACGAACCACATGGGGAGGTGCTCGGCCTGATGACGCCTTGGTCTAGCAATTCTTGCACTTGTCTCTTGATTTCCTCCATCTCAATAGCTGACATCCTGTACATGCCAATATTTGGAAAAGGAGCATCATGCTACAGATGGATTTCATGTTGTTTTTCCCTCTTCGAAGGTAATCCCTTCGGTTCCTAAAATAGCTCATCATAATTACAAATCAATTCAGTTAATTCCTATTTCTGTTCCTAATCACAACCCTAGAAAGCATCAACGAATTCTGCCTCTTTTTCCATTACAAACATAAGCATGCATCCTTTACTGGAATTCACCAGTCTTTTCATTTTCCAGTGCTTACAAGGTTGGCATTGATTTTATTTTGATGAGCCCTTACTATATATTCTACCCCATCTTTGGTGATTGATATTTGTCTTCATGACAGAAAAAGACTGCCTTTCTATCACACAGGTATGGGCCCCCTAACATCATGCCACATATATCCAATGGTATTACACCCAACTCTACTTCATCTATGAGCTTAGTAGTGATCACAAATTTGACCTTGCACTGCTGGGTTACATTCAATTTCCCTTTATCATGTATCCATCCCAGGAGGTAAGGTTTCGGGTGTGGTTTTGTCTCTAAGCCGAGTTTCCTTACCAGGGATTTTGCAATTAAGTTTGCTTGGGGCCCAGTATCAAACAGAGTTTCAACTTTAGTATGATTTACAACAACTCTGATATGAAATAGTTCAATTCATTTTGGTCATTCGAAAGGGACTCATCTACAGAACTGGTGCCTTCATGCGATTCAGAATTAACATGAGGTGTAAGAGTACCTTTTGTTCCTGCTGCTGTGATCAATGCTTCATCTCCTGAATCCGATCCAAGGTCTTGCTGCACCGGTACCACTGTCTTCTGCTTCCCTTTTCCTCCATACTTCTTTGGACGTTTTTTGGGTGCTGCTTCCAACAATGATCATCATCGTGGCCTTCATTCATGCAGTGATTGCAATAAGGCTGCTCTCCCTCTTTGGCTGCTGTTGTTTTCTTTTCCTTCCCTTTCCATTTTTCTTTGGATTTGCCATTGGGAGGCTTGAATGGTGGCTTTCTGGACTGATCATCTCTTTCATTTTTGCCCCTGTTCTCAATATGAATTTCTTTTATGTTGGCTGAGTCAATAGTGGTTGGTTCAAACAACAACAATGAATACCTAATATAACTATGCAATGAGCCAAAATACTTAATTACAACTTTTGATGTATCAAGTGCAATACCCAAATTCAGTGCTTGCTTTCTAAATTCTTATGTAAAACTCTGAACATCTTACCCTTTGCCTTGCCTTAAATATTGCCAGTTCATCAAAGCTTTTTGCTTGTATCCTAAGGGATAAAACTTTTCCTTTCACGCAAAAGTGAAATCAGGACATGAGGAAAAGAGCTTACTCACATTCTTACTGCTCTACAATTTTCTCTCCCACCAAATGAGAGCGGTGCTACTCAGTCGTAGAGTGGTCAACTGGATCTTTGTCTCGTCCTCCATGATCTGCTGAATCCTGCAGTAGAACTCAATCTTCCTAATCCAATTATTAAGTTTCTCTGCGTTACTTTCACCACTAAACACAGGAAGATCAAATTTAAAATCTAATTTAAGGAAGGTTTTCTTAGATGCATCCTTTGAATTTCTATGATTATGGTGGTGAGAGGAAGGAGAACCTTCACTCCCAGAAGGAGAAGGAGGGGGTTCTTCTCCACCATTCCCATGTGCTAAACCTTGTGCATGTTTGTATGCTCCCCTTCAAGATGAGCTTCATCTTCTGCCATGTTTCTCCTTCGAGGTGCACGCCCTGCTTCAGGATCGAAAGGTTCTAGTTCCCCTTTGCCTCTTTGAAGCCTGTTTCTTGTTAGCATACAAACATGCAATTCACATCTGAAAATCCTTGCTCTGATACCACTTGATCCATGATACTTTCGCTTATAGATGTATGAAAAGAATCACATGTAAAATTCTAGCTTAACACCGAAATTTAAAGTGTACATAAGAGAAGAAGAAGAAAGCACATAAAAGGCACAAAAAGAAGACACCAAGACCTGATAACAAAGTACGTCCAATTAGAAATACGTCTCCAGGCCCAACTTGAACAATGGGGAGGCCTTTATATTAAGTGGCATGAAAAGAAGAGAATTACAATCATCAGCTGCATACAAGGCTTATACCTCCATTTTGAAATATGGCTGTGAAATGGAGACCTCAGATGGAGAAGTGGGCAGCAACAATGCATCCGTGGCATTGAAAGGGGCTAAAAGACATCTAAAACTCATCCAAAATATATGAAGTGCACTATCGACCTCCTGGAACTCTCCTACCAAATGAAACAATGTGCTGCAAATTCCTCTCCCCATGCTTTCCCAACCATCGGGCTTTTATAATCGGTCTTTCAGACAAATCCCACTTAAATTGGTGCTGCCTTGGTTCAAAATAGAGGTCGTTGGAGTAGAAGGATTGGTGGGAACAACCAACCCTTAAAAATAGCCTCTTTATCATTGTAACGATAAATACCCAAAAATCCTGGAAAATACTAAAATTCGGCAAAAACCCATTTACTCGGACTTCAAATTTATCAAATCGGGTGTATATTCTTTATCAGGTCCATGCCCGATATTACAATCGGCATATCATGGGGTGCAACAATCATTTTAATCAGGGATGGCTGACCGTCAATCACTGATCACCGATATTGGCATCGGCTGATCGCATCGACATCCTACTCACATATCGGCTCGGTGCATTATCGCCGATTATATATAATATATTATATATATATAATATATAATAAATATTATATATATATTATAATATAAAATATATATATAATATAATAATATATATATATATACTTCCTCTTACTCGATTGCCCTCCGATCAACGATGCCGATTTAATCAGAGATCAACGATTGGGGTTTTCGCTACACTCTTCTTAAGTACACCTCTATGGATCCTCGAATTGTGATTTTTTCCTTTTGAGGCTTAAACCCATTTTTAAAGGAAAATGCCTCATTTTCTTAAGGAACAAAACAACCTTCTTTTTGTGATAACTTCACCATTTGGAGTCGGATTGAAGTACCATTCATGCCATTAGAATTAGGATGATGAGGTCTACGCTTTGGTCCTGAGTTGACTTCATTCTGAGCATCTTGATTTTCTGAGTTTTTCCATGCCATTATATCTGAAGATCCACCTGGATCAATTTGCATGTGAGGAGGAAATTAAAGGAAAATAATGGAAAATGAAGAAAATAGAGGCCTCATTCATAAAAAAGATTTTGAGGATCAATTTGCAGGATTTTGGCTCAAGCTTAGTCAATGTTAAGCTCTTGGTTAGTTCAAGTTTGAAGCTCTCTCATTATTATCTCTCTCTCTCTCTCTCACTCTTGGTCACTTAGAGCTTTCTTGGAGCACTCTAGCAAGGATCAAGGAAGGAAAAACAAGCAGAAAGGAAATGAAGGAAAACAAGGATCAAGGAAGGAAAAGTAGGATCAAGTAGCTTCAACATGAATAATTTCAAATAATCATTTTCATGTGTGATTCCCTAGCTAATTTTGACATGCATGGGTTTACATGTTGGTGTATGGTTCTCTTGCTCTCGGTGGCATGGGTTTGTTGGGTTATGATAGTGGTTTTCAGCCTAGCCTTTCCTTTTTCCAGATGCCATGGTGTTTGGATGTTGATTTCTCTTTTAAGCTTTGGTTTTCCAGATGGATTTTGGAATCGGGGGTAGAGGTGGTCTCAAGTTTCATTCCCAAATGCCTAGGAATGCCTTGATTGGTTTTGGTGGGATAAACGGTAAAGCTTGAGGGGGAAGTCTTGGTTTAGGGCATAGTGATCTAGGATTGGATTGCAGTAAAGCCTAAGAGACATGGAGACAAGAAAAACCTCAAGGATAGTGATGGATTCTGGATGGCATTCCAAGTTCAGTTCGATTGTGATCAGAGCACCGGGTTTGGTGCGATAACTGTTGGGTGAGGGTAGAGGTGGTTTAACCTTTGGATTCCCTTGGTTGTTCTATGAGATCCCACATTCATTCTTGGAATATGGTATGGGGGTGATTGGCTGAAAGAATGATTTGGGTCAGGTGGTACGTGGAAGTCTTGAACCTAGTCAGAATTTCCTATGATTAATAAAAGCTAAGTTCTCTTACTTTGCACTTGTACATGGATTTAATGGTTGTCATATCTCTGATATTTATATGGTTTTATGCTGGTTGTAAGAATGGTTATATGATTGGGTCATGTCATGGTTATTTCATGTATTTACATGTAATTGTTAAAATGATGGATGCAAGACCTAATTAAGATTATAATAGTTCAATGGAGAGTGTGGTGATCCTTCTAGTTATGTTTCATATGTGCTTTTAGTCATTCATGCTCTATCTTGTATCCTAGACCTATAGGTTGCATTGATGCCAAATGTTTGACAGAATGTCAATATCGGTTGGGGGTGCTTAGGCCTAATCCTGAGGTTGGTTTTGATTTATTAGTATTGTCATCATATATTGGATGGATTCTGGAGGTTGTAACAAGTTCTAGGTAGAGGCAGAGATTCTGGGCTAGAAAAGTGGCTCAAATACCGGGGACACTAGCATAGGTTTGCTGAGAAGGGTCCATGGACGCTGACACATAGGCTTGTGAGAGCGAATCTGGGTTTCTGGATGCTCTCATGCCTATAACATGAGAATGACTAGGGGTTAAAAGGTTTAAAACATCAGTGAGATCTAGGGACAGGATGTTTGAGTGGTTGACATGTCTCCTAAGGGTGTTGTTGCTGATGTGGATGGGTTTGATTGAGGTGTTTTGTTGATTCCATCTCCTTAACATCACCAGGGAGGTTTAATCATTTATTGTGGCCTCTCTCATCGCATGTTTACCCCAACTCCCTGATTTCTTAGGAAGACATGGGAGGAAGGGGTGTTACAGATTGGTATCATAGCATGGTTATACTCTCCTTTAGTTAAGGTGCTTGGTCATGCATGCATATCAGTTGCAAATGTGTATCTTACACTTGCATTCCATGTGCTTGTTGCATTACATAAGTTTGATCATGATTGTAGTAAGGTTATCATGAAGAGCTTGATGTTACTTTTGTGGAATGTACCATTAGGAGTATATGACTGGTTACATGATTACATGCAACTTCATTACATCCTTGTATGTTAGGTTGCAATCTTGGTATGTTTGATTACATGTATCAATCTTGTAGGTTGGTTATAAGAATTGATCGCTTATGCTCGACTACATGCATTCATGCATATGTGTAGTTAATTAGGCATTTCTTATGCATGTTGATGGTTGCATGTGGCAACATGTACAATGGAGTATTGATTGTTGTCATGCATGAGGTCATGGTTTGTTTAGTTGATATGGTCATGCATTGATGACTGGACTCTAGCTAGAATTATGTGAATATGGTTTGGTACTCATGTGTTATATGTCTATATGTAGTTGTTATGCATGAATGGTCTTGGTTATAGCTAATGTGTTGGCTGAGATAGAGTAGGAGATTCAAATCATCATAATGAGGTTGCAGCATTGGACTTTGGGGTAAGAGAAGATCATCATACGGGTATTGTATGTTTGGCATGTAGGTATATAAGTCAAGGTTTGTTATATGCATTATTTTTATATACATTAGATTTATGTACATGTATTTTGTTATTATGGTCACATTCATGATCGATGTTAGTTTATTAGTGTAGTTATATGCACAAGTGTAAGATAGTCAAGAATGACAGTAACCTATATTTGTATGCATTTCTATTGTTGTTTTATATTAGATAACCTGATGATTATGTTATATGTTGTTGATGAGCATGATATATAGGTTATGGTTGGTATATGCTAGTAACTTTATGATCAGGGTTATTACATTAAGATCTTGACATCATGTGTATCACAGTAAGTTGGACTGGCCTATGAATCTGGTTAGGGTTACGACATTCAAGTATGAGTTGACTTATTGTGTTGCATTGTGTGGTACTAATCTAGACAGATTGTAGATATGTGATTGCTATGCATAAATTATAATTGTTTATGAGTTAGGATGTGAACATGTTATTTAGTGATTGTTATGGATAACATGATCTTATTTATATTTAAGTTGATGTGTTGAGAAGTTATATCATGCTAACTTGCTTGATTGTGAATATCACAAGATAGCCCCCCCTGAGATACAGTAAGGTATAAGTTTTCTTATGTCGTATATTTGGTTCTTGACTATTTGATTATGTCATCTAGTTAATTTATTTAACATGGTATGTTACAAGTTGGTTTAATGTTTAATGAATTGCATAATATGAGTATGTGTTCAAATGATTTTGTTTTAGGTGATTGTACTATTACATATGTGTTGAGACAATTGATATGTACTTGAACGTAGTTGACAATTGTAGCATTATGTCTAATGACTATCAGTTGACTATGGATTATGACATGATTGTTTGTAAAGGTTGATTTCAAATTGATAGATATGATTGTCTTGATATTTGGAACATGTGGTTGACATGTGTGAGTAGTTGCAGGGTAACATGCTTAGTATTAGCATGATAAGATAATAGTTGATGTGTTTATATAACTAACAGTTGGGTGATGTGATATTACTAAGCCTCAATTGCAACAAGATAAAAAGGTAAAAGAAAGGAACTAGGAAAGAATTCCTTTGGCTATGTTTGGAAACCCTAATTCCAAACGAATGAGTACCTTGCACATATGAAGTCTTCTTAACCTTGTTTTTTTCTGAAATTATGTGGATATGTGCTATATTCATGGACATGTAATTGAAAGGTATATTAGCTAGTCTCTAGCTACATGTGGATTTGTGAAGGGAATTGGAGTCCCTTGAGAGATGGAATGGATGTGTTCAACGACAAGGAAATGTGCTTGGCACAACAAGATAAGGTATCTAGTGTATGGCTATATTTATTTATGCACCAATGGGTATGTATTTATGGTGGTATGATGCAGGGGATTGCATAGAAAAAGTGGTTGCCATGAATCTTGAAGAAGGCTCAAGTTGAGATTTCCTTGGGAACCATGAGGATTGAGTCATGGTGTCTATGGTCAGTCTTGTATTTTGGTCTTTTATGATGTGCTTGATTTTTGATTTTGCGTGTGATTGGTGCATAAGTATGCCAATTTATTGCGGTGTCATATTGTTATTGGTTTTCATGGTTTTCTTCTTGTTTTTTTTCTTGTCTTGCCTTTTATGTTTTGAGTCTTATGAATTGTTTAGGAAAGATAAAAGTTAATGGAGCTCAGGAAGAGATGTGTGGTACCCAACAGGTAATGTAAGACTCAGATGAAGATCTGTGCATGAGTAAGCAAAACAGAAGGTAAGACTATGACAATTGGTTGGACTGGCTGGTCCAAAGTGGTAATCAAACAATGGCAGTACAAACATGTGAAATGTATCTAGAAAAGGTAAAGTAAATGGATCTGAGGTGTTGGGTGCCTTGGCTAAGTTGGGAGCTGTGATTCTCAATGTTGTGCATGTTGTACCCAAATAAGGAAGTTCTCTTAACTTAGAACTTATGTTATCTGGTAATTATTTTATGATCATGATTATGTTGATGCATATATATGAAAACATCTATGTATATATGTCACTGTCTGACATGGTTGTTAGGGGTCGTTGTTATGGAGGAATGATTTCTTATGTAGGTGAATGGCATGAAGAGATTTCTGGCTATGAGGAATCAAGTGAGGAGAGTAGTCATGACAAATATATGAGGTCAATATCATGTGAATATGAATTTATATTGTATGCTTGTATTATGCCTATGCTTATGTTATGGATAGGTTATATTGAGGGATACAACAATGAAATGAAAGAAGTGTGGTTTGTGACATGCTAGGACAAGCATGCATAAGACACTGGAAGTAAGGCTGCTTGGTAGAGACAATGTGGTTATGGATGTGTGGTACTATTTTTGTGCACATGATGTTATGTGCATGTAGATTTTGGATATCCGGTGCTATGTACATATTGTACTGTGTGCATGATGCATATCCAGTGTTATGTGCATATGTTGCTCTATGCATGTTGGATATGTAGTGTTGTGTACAGATGATGCTATGTACATGTTGGGTATGAAGTGCTATGTACATGTGGTGTTGCGTGCATGTTGTACATGTGGTGTTATGTACATATGGTGTTGTGTGCATGTGGTGCTGTGTACATGTGATGATGTGCACACGCTGTGTAGGTGGTGCTTTGTACATATGGTACTAGTGTATGTGTGGTATTGTGCGCATGTCATACATGTGTTGAAGGCACATGGTACTAGGTGCATGTATTCCATGGCGATGTATGCTGTGTGTGGTTGTGTTTGTGTGAAGCACACTATGTGTATGTAAACATGGTTGAGGAGAAGGCATTAGGTATTTTTCAAGCATGGCAACCAATCTAGTGTGTGTATGAAATAAGGACAAAGGTGGAAGCCAAGGATTGACTATAAGATAATTATTAGTATTTTATTTAGTTTTACTATGCATGTGATTTATGATTCTAGTTTATGATGGTTACATGTGATTTATGATGTTGATCTTTGATGGTTGTGTTTTGAGATAACCTGGTTTGTGTTAGGACCTCATATTGTCTCTTTCTGACTATACATTTTGTTATAATATCTCCCTTTTCAACCCATATTTGAAAGTCCTTGTTAGTGTTTTGACTCAATTATTCCAAAGGTATGCAGTGGCTCTTCTCATCACTATATGTTTAATTATTTAACATATAATTATGCTGTATTCATAATTAATCTTTGAAGTTGATTAGTTGCTGAAAAATTAAAGAATGATGTGCAGCTCGCATTGCTGAAACTGCCTGAAGTTGGCGAGACTATCTTTTGCAGTTGCCGAAACAGCAGGAACAACACACAAATCTCGAAGCTGAAATAGCAAGAACAACACACAAATCTCGAAGTTGAAATAGTTGCGATTTGCGTACTAAATTTGACAGCAACAGAGGAACCCGATCGATCACCGAGGAAGCTGTTACATTGGATGTAACGTTCATAATCTAAATTACTGTAACAACATTTTGTTGACGGGAAACTGATTTCCCTATTTTTGTATAATGGGTTGAACTAGAATCTATAATTTAAATCTTTTGTAATAGATATCTCCTCTTTATAAAGAGGAGACATCTACATTAGAGGGGGGATGAACAGACTGTAACAAGAGGTTTTAGCTGAGGGAATGAGACTGAATCTTTTTTGTAATATGGTATATTGATGAATGAATAAAATTTTGTCCTGAACATCTCATTTTAGTTCTTGTTTCCTGGGGAATCTTGTGAGAAGGACAGGGCCCACCTTCATCACAAGATTCACCCATTATCTTTCTGTAGTGTGTTAAGTGTGATTTCTGTTCATACCTTGTTAACAAGTACTGTTTCTGGATTTTGTTTTACCTTTGTTGAAACTCTGTTTCTTTCTTAATTGATTGATGTTATTTCATCAGTTTCTCACCGGTGAGTAGGTTTACAGAGTGAATTGGCGAACTAGATAAACAAAGGTAGGTGCTGAAAGTTCCCGCTCTGGGGATAGGGTCCTGATCCTCTATTACAGCATAGCCATTGTTTTCCTTTGTAGATTTATTCTTTCTGTTCAATTATTCATCTCTTGTTAGATATCTGCAATAGAGGATAATTGCTGTAACACAGGGTGAAGCTTTAAACGAGGTGTGATTTGTTTGTACTACAACTTTTAGTGCTATTAAGATTGAGTACACATAGTACGTAGTCGCCTTTGAAATAATTAGACTTCCCTAGGTTGACAATTTATGTGGCACTCGACTATTTAATTAATAAGAAATTAAAGTTGTTAGCACTCAAATCTTCCTTAGGCTGAAATAAGGCAAGACTCAAGGCCACATCAAACCACGCTCAGCCTCGTAGCTAGCCCTACGAGGACAGGAGAGGGCTCTCTCCGGGTAAAACTCGGAAAAAGATAATCAAAAAGGCTCGAGATGACCAAATTGATGACTAATTTTAGGCTAGGTATGAAGTACAAAGAGTTTACGATTGAGTTTTGATAATTTTGTTGAATTCAAGGGAAAGGCAAATTTGGGTGCGGGGATGAGGCATAATTTTTGTAGAGGTCCACTTGGGGCAAGATAGGCGATTGTTTTGATGCCTTAAAGCAGGTGAGATGGATAGATCAGACTGGTGAGAGGATAAGGAGAGCAAGGGGTCTCAAGGATTCTCCTTAAACTGAAGAAAACATAGAATATTAAACAAATTTAAAGGCAAAGCATATCAATTTCATGGATTCTACCTTAACACTTCATTTGCTTAATAAGAGAAGATTAAATAGAGATAATGATGCACATACACAACTTACAAGTACTGAGAGAAACACACCATCAAGACATAAAGCGACATGGATCCCAAATAGTGCTGCAAAACCCTGTTCTTTCCTTTGCCAAAAATGCTGATAAAATATGTATAATATAGTCTCAAGCTATCCCAAGAGTCCAACCCTGAAAATGACTAAGAAAATACATAATATATGCAAGCTAACACATTCCCTTTCCTCTAGGGGTCGAGCTTATCATCCTAGGAGCTGTTTCAACCAATTCTAAACTAAGCACTACAATCTAGGCAGTCAAAACAACTTGCCTCTATAATCTAGGAAACCAATTCATTCATTACATTTTTGCTATTTTATGAATGAATCATCTAGAATAGGTAAATAAGTGTCATAAAAACATAAAAGTCCAATAATTACATCAAGGAGGGTGAAAAATCCCATCACAAGTCAAAACAGGTGAAACTGGCTTGATTCGCTGAGCTGAGGAAGAAAACTGAGCCAAAACACCCTGCGCGCTGCGCACCTTTACAGCTACTTTTGGGGCACTTCCTGACATCCAAATTGAGCTCAAGTGTGCTTTTTGGAAAGGTCTTGATGTCTAATTTCCAACACAAGTGGAAGTTTTCAATTTGGTCTCCATGTGACCCTCCAAAAGTGAATTCTCCCAGAAGTACTACCTGCTGATGCAAAAAGTGGCAGAAAGGTGATTTTCATGATGTTTTTTGAGATTTTGATCACCCAAAACTTGATGAAATGCCTTGGAAATTGCTGAGAATGTGTATTTCATCATGAGAAATCCAAAAATGTAAGCCACCTATGATTTGGACCTCCCCATCTTGTGGGTCGCGTGCTGAGCGCGACGCATAGAACCCAAAAACCTGTTTTGCAAGCCAAAAATTTTGAAACGACAAAATTTTCTCCAAATGTGCCCAAAATTGGAGTGAAGACCCTACATCATGTATCATGCTCAACTAGTGAAGCCTCGGCCAAAAATCGAAGTGGATCGGGTCTTTTCTTTTGTTTTAGCGCTTTGCTCAAACGCCTCTTGAGGACCTTCATTCTCGCTTTGCAAACATGCATGCGAGCCCAATAGTGAGACTTCATGTGGAAAAGCATATCCTTGTCCCTGCTTGCCTTCGCCAACAGCTTTTCCAAGTGAGTGTTGACCCAGATGAGCATCGATTCCCGATCAATAGGTGTCAAATCACCGGGTCTCCTACGAGCCAATTCCTGGTCTTCACGAATCTTGCGCAGCTCATAAAGTTCATGCTCATCCTCCAACTGCTTGTTGCACTGCTCTAAGTAGTTGATCACCCATTTAGCCATCTGCAATTTCTTTTGCAGCGACTCATTTTCGGCCCTTTGTTCTCGGATAATCTCCTTAAGCTCTGAGCTGAGCGAACTAGCCTCAACATCAATAATACCGGTATCCTGAACTCCTGAAGGACCCTCATCAACCATGGGTCTCTTGCCCCTATCCTGACTCTATACCTGTGCTATAGATGGAAGTGAGACCCCTTCCACATGATGTGGAGATAATACTCTCTCTGCTGATGATGTCAATGAGACCCCTTCCACCTCGGGTGGAGAAAGTACTCGTCGTGCAGCTGCAAATAAGGACCTGGGGCCTTTCTGATATGTCACATATGCTGGAGCATCAACATGCTCGGTCTCATGAATGTCAAACTACTGTGAAGGCCCTCCCTCATCATGGACGATCTCTGGAGGAGGCTGTAGCATGGAAAAGAAATCACGGGAGATGAAATCCTCCCAAGCAATACCCTACTGTGCCAACTGATGCATCACTATGATTTTGATCAATGCATAGTGATATATGCTCCTGTGCTGATGTGCCGGGGTCTTCCTCTATACTAAGGGTACCATCCTCTCTATGTTTCGGCACATGAAAAACGGAATGCTCATCATATGTACCCGTGTGAAATGCATCAACAAACGTACATGGTACGCATAGAGACATGAAAATCTGCCCTCACAGCTGAAATACCGAATGATGAGTTTCATCAATGGTGAAAACTCATATTTCAGGTATCTGAAAGGAAAGGCCACGCTCAAGTGTTTGATATATGCGGGCTTGACATATGGCTCATAATAATATCGGTCCAGCGTCTGGCATTTACTCCATTCCTCCCCCACATTTTGTATTTTGGTGGCCTGAGAAATAATATCGGGTGACAAAGTGAAATCCACTCTGGCAAGGTTCACATGACCATCTTGTAAGTTAAGGACAAATAGACAGACCAATTCCTGATGATGCTAATTTTGTGAGATCATCTCACAATATTGGTAACATGTTTGGCGCCGAAAACAATCCATGGCAAGCGGGCAAGCTTGCAATTGAGCCAAAGAGGTAGGCTCCTCCCTAACATGCTGTCCACTCTTGCCACCCCTGTGATACCTTTGTGGCACATTAGACACATTGACCCCCGGTGTAGAGTCACTATCATAATCCTGCTCATATTTGGACTCGGTGTCTGACATGTTCTCTAAAAACAAGTTGGCCGGAATATATATATTTGTTGATATGAAACTGTGTGCCAAAAGTTGACTGTTGACTTTTTGTCTCTTTATCAAAATGTTGTAACCAAGGGGACATAAATGATGGGAATCGTTAGGAAAAGGGAAGCAAGGGAAATGGGAACAATGGAAATAAAGATGAGGAGTATTAGGGAAGGGACAAGGGGGATAGATGTTTTTAGGGTTTGAAATAAGGAGGGATCAATATGTTATAGGAGAATGATTGGGAGTTTGAGAGAGGAAGGTGTAGTGTTGTGGGGATTTATTTGGGAAAATATTTGGGGAATATAGGAAAAGTGAAACAAGGGAAAATGAAGCCTTGGCAACAATAATTTTTTTTTTTTAAACCCTACAACAAACTTTGGACTTGAATCATTACAGCAATTTGATAAACATGGAGGGTTTATTTTCACTTGATTTTTCATGACAAAGAGAGGCTATTTTTTTCATATATACCACATATACACCATCCAAAAACAAAACCAAGTGATGATTGCAGGCCTACCTGAGAATTTAGGCATGAGGAGAGATGATTTGAGCGGCTTCTTGGTGAATTTGTAGGCACAAACCATATGCACCGCGCGCTTTTCCCAACGCGCCGCGCGCTCTGAGTGCGCCACGCCTATGTTAATTTACACAGGAGAAAGTGGCTTGATGCACTGCGCGCCTCTGGAGTTTACCAACTACTCACGAACTTGCCTCAAACTTGCAAAATCACCCTTCAATGATACTCTTAGCTCTCAAAATGTGTAATGGGTTGGAAATGAGGAGAAATCACTTGATATAGCATCCATTTTGATTTTTGCTCAATGAAATTCCATTTTTCTTATGTTTGGTTGCTGACACTTTTTCAAAATTAATAGGCTCTGACCTTTTTGGTTTCCTTCATAAAATAGGTTGAAATGATGAGTTTCTCTGATAATGTTTTGCAGGTATAGCTCTGATATGCTTCAGCAAAGGAGACCAGGGCTGCACTTGAACAATTGAAGAACTGAAAATTTGGACAATTTTTACAAAAATGAGGTGGCGACTTGCCTTCAAAACAGAGTTTTGAAGAGAAGTCCTTATTCAGCTGTACAATGGTGACAATTATTGAAGTGATGATTTATCAAAGGCATCCCTCTGGTCTGCTAGTCTTCTAAGACTTTTCAGGACTAAATTAACTCAAACCCTAGACCTAGACCTAAAAATTAAAAAAAAAAAAAAAATGACTTGTGAAGCTTTATGACTCATCCTAAACCAGCAGTGATATACACGAGGGGAATGAATGACACAGACCACTCCATCAGAGTTATGGCATGCCTAACAAAATGCAACTGATGAAAAATGGTGGGACACCTAAAACATGAAATGCAAAAAAGAGCTTTGATCTCTGATGGAGGGATAACTAGACAGACTCTAACAAAAGTGACCAACATTTTGGCGTCGTTGCCAGGGAAGGCGACCGTAGATTTTAAGAGCATTAATGATTTTCTTTTAGATGTATAGGATGCATGAGAGGACGCAGGAAAACTAATCCTACAGGTGGCCAGGGCAAAGGCAGAGGAGGAAGGAAAACTTTCATTGACGACATCATTTTAAAAGCTGAAACATCTCAGAGGATAAGCTCTCGGAGGCCATAGAATCAACACTCTCTCCAGACGAACTACGAAATGAAGGAAGTATTGGGACCTGAAAGGGTCGAAGAGACAGTAGAACAAACTGAG
>APFE030256190.1:0-11955 GCA_000404065.3 Pinus taeda
AGGAAGCAATAGAAGGTTCGAAAAGTGACAAGTGGAAAGCAACCATGAAGGACGAAATGATGGCCTTAGGTAAGAATGACACATGGGATCTAGTTGAGATTCCGAAAGACAGGAAAACTGTAGGGTATAAATGGGTTTTCAAGCTAAAACGGGGTGTGAATGATACAGAAGACAGGGACAAAGCAAGGCTGGTTGCAAAAGGGTTTTCTCAGAAAGCCGGCATTGACTTTCATGAGATTTTTTCACTAGTGGTTAAAATTGTTTCAATTAGAATTGTGTTAGCATTAGTGGCTTTGTTTGATTTGGAGTTGCAGCAGTTAGATGTTAAGACTGCATTTCTACATGGTGATTTAGATGAGGAAATATATATGGAACAACCGGAGGGGTTTGTTCAGCATCGCAATGCGAAATTTGTCTGCAGGCTCAAGAAGTCATTATATGGCCTGAAGTAGTCGCCTCGGCAGTGGTATAAGAAGTTTGATTCTTTCATGTTGAGTCAGAAATATGTTAGAAGTGAATATGATCATTGTGTTTATTTTAAACAGTTGAATAATGGAATATTCATTATCTTGGTATTGTATGTTGACGATATGCCTTTAGCAAGCAAAAGCATAGAAGAAATCAACAGGTTGAAGGCTTAGATGGCAAGGACGTTTGATATGAAAGATCTAGGAGCCGCAAGACAGATTTTGGGCATGGAGATTTTCAGAGACAGGGACAATGGTAAGCTATGGCTATCACAACAGAAGTATGTTGAGAAAATACTTTTGAGGTTTGGTATGAACAATGTGAAGCCTGTGTCGATCCCTTTAGCTTCCCATTTTAAGCTTTCTTCGAGTTTATGTCCTAATACATATGAAGAAAAGGATTATATGTCTCGAATTCCTTATGCCAATGTAGTAGGATGTTTGATGTATGCGATGGTATGTACGCGACCAGATATTTCTCATGCAGTTGGGGTTGTCAGCAGGTACATGGCAAATCCGGGTAAAGAACACTGGTCAGCAGTTAAATGGGTGCTTCGGTACTTGAGAGGCACAAGTAGTTATTGTATTTCTTACAATAAGAGTAGTGAATATGTTTGTGGATATGTTGATTCCGATTTTGCAGGTGATTTGGATAAGAGGAGATCAACTTCAGGGTACGTCTTTACTCTTGCAGGTGGAGCTATTAGCTGGATGTCAAAGCTACAGAACATTGTTGCTTTGTCTACTACTGAAGCAGAATACATTGCTGCTTCTCATGCTTGCAAAGAGGCGGTTTGGTTGAAAGGTTTGCTTGGTGAATTTGGTAGGTTACAGGATAACATCAGGTTACTTTGTGACAGTCAAAGTGCAATACATTTGGCTAAGAATCCGGCCTATCATAGTAAGTCAAAGCATATTCCGATCAAGTATCATTTTGTAAGACAGGTTATCACTGAAAGGGGCGTTTCTCTTGAAAAGGTACATACAAAGGAGAATTGTGCCGACATGTTCACGAAACCAGTTTTTTTAGAGAAGCTACGTTGGTGTTTGGCTTCTCTTGGCTTGCAGAAAAGATAAAATAATAAACAAACAGGGTATCAGGCTAATTGTTGTCAAGGTGGAGATTGTTGAGATTTCCTGTTTCATTAAAATAGGCAAAAATCTCAATGTGTGACAACAATAGGAATTTGTTGCTAGATTAGCTCCAGGCTGTTGGGAAAGAGTTAATGCATCCTATATTTGATGTGAGAGGATTTATGAGGCAGTTAGATTCTCCTAGCTATAAAACAGGTATCCATACGGATTGTTTTTTTGTGTGAGTGTTTGTGAGGAAATATATTATTTTGTAATCTCCTGTTTGATAATAAAGAATTGCCGATGCCTATGTTTGGTGGATGTAGCCCAGATTGGTTGGGTGAACCACGTTAATTTGTTGTGTCTCTTGTGCATGATTGTAATAACTGTGTATATTATTGTCTGTTGTGCATCTTGGCTCTAACATACAGCAACAAGGATATCTTCTTGCGAGAACTCATCTCTAATGCCTCTGATGTGACTACTTAACCTTGTATCTGTATCATCTATGTAGCATTGATTAAGATGAGATCATTCGGTTTTGAACATTTCTTCTAATCATGCGCTATTGTGATCAGGCTTTGGATAAAATTAGATTTCTAGCTATCCTCGCTACATTTTCAACAGGGAGGTACTTTTATAGCCCATGGTATGGGAGATCTTTATGTGTATATGTATGTGTGTTATACCAATAAATAATATGGGGAAAAATTGATGTCCAATGCTTAAAAAAACGCAAAAAAAAATAAAAAAATTGGGATTTTCAAAGCAATAAGAACTTTGCATCTGGTTTTTTAATCCCTCTCACTGCTTAATAATTCCAGGGTTAAGATAAAACTATGCTGATTTAGTATAAATACTAAGAAGAGTATTTTAAAAAATCTTTGCCAAAAGGTGAAATATTTTTATGGTGTGAGACTCTTTCATTTATTTATGGATAGTTTGTCACAGTTAAAGCTTGAAAAGATCCAATATTGAAAGGGATAGACAGTTTGCATCACTAATAATGACTTTATTGTTAGCAAAGCATGGGTGCGTTCTCCATCTAGAATAAAATGTATTAAACAAGAAAAAAAGCCTCAAAGTAGTTCTCAATATTAGTGTCTAATAGTCACAATGATCAAATTTACTCTTTTCATATTGTTGATAGAGTCTTAGGTCAGATTATTATATTTTTCAAAATAAAATTTGACACATCTCATGGTTGTCAAATGGTCACAAGTCATGGTCTAGTTGTCATTCCTACTCCCTCCAGTGCATTCAAGGTCACCAAAAGTCATCATGGCCCTGTCATCATTCTCTGCCCTAGGTCACAAAAAAGTTAGTGGATCATCATATAGGTCATTGTCTAGGATATACATTTGATGATCATCATATCAATCATCAATATCAAACAAGGGAGTCATGTCATTCATTTTTGGCATCATCATGGGAGTTAGCAAATTAGGGAATAAAGTTTTCAAAAAGAATTAAAGTAACATTTCCTTTTGAACAAATAATGCTGCAGTCAAATCACATCACTAGTCATTTTATAAAAGTATACATGATGTCATTCAACCATTAAGCCAAAATCGAGTTTCTAAATTATAAAGGAGCATCAAAGCAATTTTGAACTTCATTCTATTCATCCAAAAGCTCCAAGAGCTTCTCTTTGCCATTGTGAGAGTTGCCACAACCATCAAAACTTCAAAATCCATCACCATTGTTTGTTTCACCAGTCTGCCGCGTTTCTGGAGGTGCTGCGCTTTTCATTTGGAGGTTAAAGGGAGAAAGAAAGGGTTCAGTGCTCATCCCACGAGCTTCAAAGGATCTTTAAACAAATTAGTAAAGGCTTCACCAACTCTCTAATGCAGTCATTTCCCTCAGAAATTGATTAAGATCCCTCTCCTAGGGTTTTGCTGTGCTTTTCATTTTCATAGTCTTTGCTCCATTTGACGAAGAAATTCCCTACTTTCTTAGTCCACTTATCCTTTATACCTTCATCAAACATTCCCCAATCATTTCCCGCATCAAATTCCCTCATTCTACCATTTTTCTCAAAAACCCAAACTGTTGCTGCGCTTTCGTTGCGTTTCTGGGTTAAGATTGTGTTTGGTCCTTTTCACCCTTCTGCCCGCACTCATTTTTATAAATTACACCACAAAATTCTTCCTAAAATAAAACCCTACCCCCTATAATTTCATTAAAAAATTTCCTATCCTTCTTACCCTCCATTCCCTTTCCTCAATTTGTTGCGCTTTTAGCTTTGTGTTGCTATCCTACAGAAACGCAACAACTATTTGTTGCACCAACTTAAATACTGGATTTTGAACAAATGGGAAAGTAATTTTGAAAACTAGAGGAGGTTTTGGTTCATAACATACCCAAAAATAGTAACCTACCTCAGTTTTTGAATATACTTTATGATCTGGGAGATATGCCCAAAATACAAGTTGCTACAAGAGAGTCACTAAGCTTTTGGCTTTGTTTTCAAAAGAGGTTTTTAACCAAATGAAGATGAATTTTCAAAAACCAAAAGAATTTTTGTTAAGGAAAAACTAGATCACAATAACCTCCTTCAGTTTCTACATAGGTATCATAGATTGGGATATATTCAACTTTCTTGGAGGCTTATTTCAGAAAATCAAAATTTCCAAATTTTCTTGGCTGTTTTAGCCATTATTTTGTGGCACAAAATTCGAGAATATGGGAACGAATTTCAGAAAATTGAGAGAGGTTTTTCTCCAGAAAAACCTTATCTACAGAAATCTCTCCCAGTTTTGTAAAAATGATTATGATTAAAGAGATACTAGTTCGTCTTTGACCCCTATTGTTTCGTTGTGCTTCTGGAGAATTTGTTGTGTTTTTGTGTGACCAATTTTTTTTTACTACATGTAAAAGGTTAAAGTGAAACAAGGTTAATGTAAATGGTAAATTAGATGTTTTGATGGCATTGTAAATGTAAATATCCTATGGTTAAATTGAACATTGGATACTCTTTAGAGATATGATCAGTTAGCTAAAAGGAGGAAAGCTTGTTCTAACTCCTCCTAGGTCTTAGCAGAGATAGGATAGGTGCATGTACCTGCTTAGTTGACTTTTTGAAGACAGAATTCAACCTACTTAGGAGGAATTCGATCTCATCTCCTATATGAGGCTAAAATGTAATGTAATCAAAGGTTGGATATTTGGAGTTCATACTCTTGGAACTAGTGTACTTGGCTTTTTGTAGAAATATAACAAACAGTTGCAGCTATTATTGTGGGATTCATGTGTTATGGTTAGTGGCACCATTTTCTCCAGCGTTTCTTATACATTATATTTTAAATGATTTTTCCAATCATCTACATTTCTTCTTATGACAATCTCTTAAGTTTTTAAATAGAATACATTGTCTTGAATGATCTGTTTTTGTTTGAGATTTTCATATAAGTGTTATCATCTTTTGAAACAAATGAATTCATACATGTATGCTCATTTTTCTTCTTCTTTCCTCCTCACCATATTACAATGAAAAACCAATTGTGCCACTGGTTATACCTATCTTGCCCCATTCTATGACTACCACTGACCTAAAGGAATACTTGACCTAGTTCCTAGCCTAGTGCTCTCTATCCATCAAACCCTAATCAAAACCCTACTGAGATGATAGCTAACCTAAAATCCTAATTTTATCCATTCACTTTCATTGGTTGTGAGGCTGATTAAGAGAGATCCCTCTCTGATTTGGTAGGGCTAGATACCGAGTCAAACGTTGGTTTGTGGTTACCCCTTTGGTTTCCTTTCTCGGCCTTGGTAAACTAAGGAGTGATAACACTCAATTCAGTAATGCAGATGGAAATCCATCTCTTAGATCAATTACATTTAGTAGGTATTTAGAATGGAGCTACAGACAACCAATGAGCCCCTGCAATGTAGGTTAATGGATCACTAGACCTGTATCTTCCCTTATCCTAATACTAGAGGTTGTAACTTGATTGGCCTCATTTACCTCTTATATCTAAAATAAGATATAAAATACAATTGGAGTACACTCTTAATCAAACTATTGTCCTATTAATTAATTGAATTATCCAACTCACAACCCAAATGTTAGTCAGGTAGCTGACACTGAGCCAAAATGATTCGTGACAAGTTTTAAATCGTAGATCAACATAGATTTTATGACCCAAGTTAGTGTCCCTGTTAACACCTAAGTCTACAACACTTGCAAATTTCCCTTAGCATGAGGTTTGAGGTTTGCTTGGCATACAAGAAAAGTAATTTTCAGGAGTTCCTTCTACCTGCAAGCCAGGAGGTGGTATTTTGGGTGATTTTAGTCTTGATTGTGTGGTTGCTCGATCAACAAGTAACCTAAATCTTGGAAAGGCAGTTGATGATGACTCTTCTTGGGCTTGCAACAAATATTATGGTGGAGATTTGAAGAATAATTTTAGCTTGTTCTAGAGGTTTCTTGCAGAGAAAATAAGTGCAGATTAAAGGAATTTTTCCAGGGTATGGTTAAGGGTATCATTTCAACACAAGGGACAAGGGTGTGTCAAGGTTACATCTATCAAATTTTATACATACAAATAACATAATGGGGGAAATATTGAACATATAAATGCATAAGCAATAATTCAGGTTCCAAAATCATTAGTTTTTATACTCAAACCTTCCCCATGACCACCATTCATCAATTGGAATTCATAAATGAACATTGAACATTGAGATTACTTCCTTTTCTTAGACACGATGTTGAAATGATGAACATAAATCTTTGAAACTTGAAACTTCATGAAATCTGAATGTGGGGACTGGAGGAGAGACAAATGCTCATAATGATGAAGAATGCTTAATGTTGAACAAGTGCTTCTCCTGGATTAATATGTGATGACTTTGGAATGTGGTATATTGTTGCTTTAAGAGTGCTCTTTTTGGTGATTTATGACCATTATCCTGATTCCTCACCATGCTTGAGCACCTTTTTCATCAATATTCTTGCTATTATTGGTCAAGAGGAGGCATTGTTCTAGGAAATTTTATTGTGATTTATCCCTACTATGTTTTAACCCAAGTGTTTATTAGAGAACGCAGAACTTAACACAACACAACTTGAACTTTACATTGCCATCGAATGACTTTTATACATGCTTGATGAAGTTTCTCGATTCTGGTTATCGGTGGCTTTTTCAAGAAGCTATTTGAAGTCTCGAGTAGCCTCGAGACAATCTCCCAAACTCTCGAGAAGACTTCATACCTAACACACTTAATTTAGACCACGATTGGAATTAATGTTTTCCAACACTCCCCCTTCATTCCAACCACCTGACAAACACACACGAAATACCCTATAGCACAATTCATAAGACACAAACATACTCTTAATTGACATGCATGTTGGTCTAAGTCTCAGCTAGGCTTACAACATAATTTGGATTTTCTACAACACACAATTTGATAACACATCTTTCATTTTTTCCGTTTTGCTAAAGGGTCCATGCTTGTTCATTTGCTGATATAGTTTCATCTTCACCTTTCTTGCTTTCTTTATGAACTCCTTCAATTGCTCTTTTCGACGTACTTAACAACCTTTTCTGTATTAGGATGCAAGGAAACATACCAAACAATGAAAACAAGGTAATCTGATTCATGCTCTCCCCACTTTCGATCACAAGGAGCCTTGTAAAGTATATGACCAAGTTTCTCTTCATCCACCAAAATGCACTCATCTTCGAACATGCGCGGCCTATTAACAACATCCATGGTCGTATCCTCCACTGTCAAAACTATCTTTGAAGTAGATCCAATCAAATTTCTAACAATTGGGTTTCCGGAGAAGCAATTTTTGCTCTCAGTGATTGTAGGAACATGTGGAATAGACTGCACCTCCTAATATTCATGGTCATTAATAAAACCATTCTGTTTATCGAATAATTCTTCTGACTCAAAAATACTACCCGAAAAAATATTACCCGGCCCAAAAATACTTCCAAATGGAATTTCTAAAAAAACAACATCAAAAAGATCAATATCAAATATTATTCCATTCATTTCTCCGCTTCCTTATGCTGGGCAAGAGCACACCTATACTCTTTCAACAAGCACATGAGATAACACTCAGCCACTCCTTAAAGCTTCACGATCTTGTATGTGAATTCCCTTCTAGTTTAATTGTAAGTCTGCAACAATAACCAAACAACACTAGCTCACGATAGGTGCCAACTCAGATCCAAGCAGCCACACCAAAATTCAACCACCACAATTTTAATTTTACCCACCATGCAAATTAACAATTCCTTTTCCTTTTTTTAATAATTTTTTATTCCATAATCACAAAAAAAACATCATCTAATCATTCCACCCATCAAGATTTGAAGAGTCTTTCTAAAATGAAAACACCAATTTTCAAAAAAGTTAGGAAGCCAATCACTAATCAACGCCACAAACCACCTTTCACTTAATTGGAAACTTCCATGAACTTAGGAGCACAATCTCAAAACAATGACCACAAGTTTATTTTTAGTTTGAACTTGGGACTTTGCATAAACTTAGGGCTTTATATTAACAATAAAGATAGCCGAAATCCATAGACTTATTTTAATGGTAATAAATAGCCCCAATATATAAAATGTCCACTTAAATCCAAGTAATTATCAACATAATTCCAAGTAAAACAAAAAAACTTCAATTTTTTTTTCTCATACCAAGTTTCTCACTTGAATGGATGACTATTGTGCAACAACATTTATAAAATTATCTTTACCCTTAGAATATTAAGTGCCCTTGTTCGCACAGATTGTTCCAATGAAGGCTCCTTTGAGCTCCAAATAGAAACAAATGACGATCAAGATGCAACGACTCTCCTCCTTTCATGGATGGAACACAGAAATCACATTCAACAGTTTCTTACGTAACAGCTTCAGCCAATTCGCCCTTCACTAGAGCCTTTCCCCACTGCAAACATTTTTTTTTGCAACATAGGAAGAACAAAAAGTAACAGTTACGAGCCGAGATTTGGAGCTGATATTCCACTAGATCTGATCGAAAACGCCAACATAATAGTTATACATAGTCGAAAAAAACATAGCACCACACTTGCTTATTCTCAACAGCCACTCATAGCCAGAGGAGAACACTCCATGTTTTGTTCGGCTCCACACACCACTGCATATAAGATCATTACACTACATTAAAATTTTCTACAGGTAGAGCAACAACCTCTTGAATGCGCTTCCACAACACAGTCATCACAAAAAACTTAATTGCACCACACTGCACCTTTGTCCATGACTCTTTAGAGCCGACACTCTCTAATCAATGCCAATAGCAAGGCTCACTCCACACAACTCTTAAACAATGCACACAATGGGCTCTCTCACAACTCTTTCACACACAACACTGCAACAAACAAAACACTCCACGACAATCTCCATTTCTTCATCGTAGTAGACCAATATGATGGCCAGTAAGCACAAAACAACCTCGCCAATCTTCACACACACCAGGCACTTTTGGAAGTCTGACGATACTTCCACAGGCTGCAATCTTCCTCAACTACTACGCACAACTCACTTGAGCTCTGATACCATATCAAAGAACGCAAAACTTAACACAACACAACTTGAACTTTACATTGCCATCGAATGAATTTTATACATGCTTGATGAATTTTCTTGATTTTGGTTGCCGGTGGCTTCTTCAAGAAGCTATCTGAAGTCTCGAGAAGCCTCAAGATAATCTCTCGAACTCTCAAGAAAACTTCCTACCTAACACATTTAATGCAGACTGTGGTTGGAATTAATGTTTTCCAACAGTGTTGTGCTTTGGTTGGAATATTTTTCTTCGACTTTGATGGGTTATTTTTGACACTCTGGGTTATTAAGGAGATTCCAATACTAGATTTGGAGACTTTCCTTTTTACGACTTCAACTAATCTTTTGAGCCTTCCTTGAAGTATGGTAAGCTAATTTTTGGATCACTAAGAATAACATGATTTGAGCTTCCATCTAATGAAGACCTTCTGGGATGGATTATGTGCAACTTAGCTAAGGAGATCAACAACTTCTTTCAAGAATTGTACGTGCATATTTCTCAAGGGGTGTTGCTTCTTTTGAAGGCGTTTCTCTAACTCGCCTTAAGCAATCTCATTGGAGATCCTTTCATGCTTGTATTAAAGCACCTATTTTGGAGATTGTTCTATTCAAGAGACTTGTTGATTTGAAATTTGGATATGCTTGGGCAATCTTTTACGAAGACTTGTCATGCTTTTCTTTCTGTTGTTTTCAAACTAGGCATAAAACGTTTTTGAGAGATATATTGTTAGCATGTGGAATGCTTTTCTTGGATCACCTGTGGATTTTGGGACATTCTTTAAATAGATTGGAGTGCTTTCTTGAGAGATTAAACTTGGGAAACACTAGACATTACTTTGAGAAAGATTTTTTGTATGATTTAAAGAGTTTCTATCTTAGCACCTTTCCCTCGGACCATTACTAGCATAGATCCATCTTCAATATGTATCTAACATAAGTCAAGAGGGATAAAATTTTTTCACGTGCACACTTTTTTAGAGTGCAAAATACAATGTGTTATTTTTCATTATTTAAATTGTATTTTTAAATGTTAAATAGAGTATATATAGGACCAAATAAAAATTTTAACCATAAAAACTTATTTTTTTCTATATATAGATATATATGAAGTTGATATCGACATAAATTAGTTAATATAGATCTTAAAATAGTTTATTTAAATCTCTTATTGAAATATTTTTGAAAAGTATAAGATTTTTAAACATTTGATTCACATATTTTTTTGACTTCTAATTACTTTACAACATATTCATTTTTTTTTTAATTATAGTAGACAATATTTTTCTATTTAGAACACAATTTTTAAATTTTAGTTTTATTTTAATGGGGCATGGACGAACAGACAAACCTACACATCCCCTCATACTGGGTTGTAGAATGAGCTTCTCGGCTCAATTACATTGTAAGGCATTCCCTTTGAGAAAATATCCCCTCCAACTGCCCATCTGCACTGTCCAATGCTTTGTTAGATGATTGAATCGTCTTCAACCGTTGATTTTAGGTAACGTCACATTGACAATACACAACACCACGTCAAGTCTAGTGATTGCTCCCAGTGGATGTCGACCAGGCTCGTCGTCACAGAACCAGACAAGCTGAACCGTTGTCATCTCCGCTGCTTTGGATTAAGCTTTCCTCTCTACTTAGCAGATTGACCGTCCATTTCCAATGGAATTTTGGTTACTTCTGACTAGACTTCGACCTACACCAACCAATTCCGATGGAATTCCGGTCGCTTCCAACTAGGATTCAAACTGCACCAACCTCTAAATCCATCTTCAAGGCTCCATTGTTCCAATCTCAATGTAGATGTCAACCTACACCAACCTATGAATCTGTTTTCAAAATCTGTTTTCCAATCTCAATGAATTACAAGATCAACAATTTTATCACCACAACGAGCAGCAACCAAGTTTATTCAAGCCTCAAGAATTCGAACAACAACACTAGGTCGAATCCCATCTCCAACAAGAATCACAATGCTCAAATTCTGGCCGTCACAAGATATGTTCATTAGCCCTCAACCTTATTTCCATTGCTCATGATTTGTAAAATATGGACTTCCCAATTGATACTCAATCCACTATGGTTTTCCTAGCTGACTTCATTTTTTTAAATATGTCATCGACCAACGACAAAGTTTGTGAACTTAGCTAATGACCTGTATGATATTTGATCTTTGCTTTAACGTGTTGATTTACATTTTTTTTTTCAAAAGTAAATATGCATTTCATCACACATATATATTCTCCCACATCCAAATAACAATATATATGTTGGCTTGGTTTATATATATATATGTCAAATATTTTTTTATATATTAAAAGATATAAATTTACATGTTACTTCAGTCCGTATACCATTCCATTTAAACTAGAATTTTAAAAGACAAATATCCTACCATGTTAGATTTTGTAAGACGCTGCATTGAAACTAAAACTAAAGAAGACAAACTTTCCATTGAAACTAGAATTAAAAAAGACAAATATCCTACAATCTTAGAATTTGTGTATACCATTCCATTGAAACTAGAATTAAAAAAAGACAAGACAAATATGTTAGAATGTGTAACTTGCTGCATTGAAACTAGAATTAAAAAATACAAATATCCTACCATGTTAGAATTTGTATATACCATTCCATTGAAACTAGAATTAAAAAAAAAAGAAAAAAAAACAAATATCCTACAATGTTAGAATTTGTAATGTGTTGCATTGAACCTAGAATTAATAAGGACAAACTTTCCATTGAAACTAGAATTAAAAAAGACAAATATCCTAGAACGTTAGAATTTGTAAGGTTTTGCTTTTGCAAAATTTTGATGTCAGATCAATTTAGCTTTTTTATTTGATTTGATGTTT
>APFE030256190.1:12543-27665 GCA_000404065.3 Pinus taeda
TTTTTTTTTTTTTTTTTCTTTCACTTTTGGTTCACGGATACCTGGGTCAGTGGGTAGCCGCTACATCCAGGGTTGTTCAACACTGAGTGGATGCCACCCGAAGGGCATCAACACCCCTCGACGTATTTACTGCCTTGACCCCAAAAGCTTTCGGGAATTGACCCTGTGACCTCCCATTGACGAGGCACTACATGGATTTAAGTTAGTTATATATTAAGACTAATTAAAAAATTTCATAGATATATTATATTATATATATATATATATATATATATATAGTATATATATATTTTATCCATTTAAGATAAAAGAGATATATTCATATATATATATTATAATTAATTTAAATTAATTATTCTCTTTAAAATAGATTCAATATTTTAATCAAAATAAAAATATCTTGTTTATAATTAATATGGATTTCTTTTTAATAATATTTAGTATTTGAATTTAGGCTTCTGTGATCCATATTATGAATGTTGAGATATTTTTCGGTAAAAATCATCCGTTTGGAACCATCTAATGTGGTTGAAGACAAGATGAAGAACCAGATCATGTCATTACATTAACTAGATGAAGATAGATGTTTTCTAGCAGTTAGAATATCACAACTAACACGTTTCAGAAAATATTTAGTTTCAACCAATCTTTAATATATTTTTTTCAATATTATTTCTAAATATAAAAGAAACAATTTCAAAATACTTTGAAATATACTTTCCCAATAACAATGCCTTCTCCAAACTACATTACATTAACCACCTTACACTTAACCTTGAAACCCACCTTACACTTAACCCTCCAACCTAATCATACTAGGGTCTTGATTTTATGATTGTTAATTTTGGAATTACTAAAGTATTATTTAATTCTTTTATTTTTCAAAGTTAGTAGCAATGTTCATTATTTCATTATAACTAAATTTTGTGATAGTAAAATCATTTTTTTTAGATTTCTATATTAAAATATATGAGAGAAGTTTATTGAATTTTCGCCTACAAAATGCATTCCCCTCTGGGTGGCTTACAAGGTCATGAACCAAAAAAGTGCAAAGAAATTAGATGTTTTTTAAATTCCTTCAGTAGGAACATTTTCAAATACAAAGTTCTTCCTTTCAAGTTTAGATCAAACATTATACAATAACTTGAAAGGAAAAACTTTGTATTTGAAAATATTCCTACCCAAGGAACTTAGGAAATTAGAACTTAGGAAACATCTAATTTCCTTGCACTATTTTTGTTCATGGCCATGGTAAGTCACCTAGACGAGAATAATACTATTTTCATGATAAATAATCCTAATAAAGTATATAAAAATAATTTATATAAACATACAAAAGAAAAATGTCCATGTTTTTATATGTTAATGTATAATAATAAGTTATTTTTAATTATTTTTATTCATTTTAAAATAATTAGTAATATTTGTAGCAAATTAATAATTTATGAGAGATTTTTCGGCATAAATTACATGAAATTTCATTTGTCGACGCGTTTCGAACCGACCAGTGTGGTTCATCGTCAGGACAAGTTGAAGAATCAGATCTAGCTTTGCATATTAAATAGTCTGAGCAGAACATCCAACGGCTATATTTCTTGACCAAGTGTTGAAGCCCCGAAAATCGGGTCTACAACAAGGGGGATACCCACCCGGTCCAAACCTTGGTTAGTAGCTCCTTTTCTGTTTGGTGTAGTGGGTCTGACTGGGGATATGGGACCAGTTTCCCAATTTATGTGTGTGTGTGTGTGTGTGTTGAGATTTGGTATTTCCTTTCTAAAAGTTCCTAAGTGAAATGCTTTTATTCTAACTCTAATCTAATCATGCAATTGTATTCTAACAAACAAAAATATCTAATTCTACACTAACCCAGGATGTAATCTTTCTGTTATGCGATCTAAAATGATTTTAAATGACAATTGGTAATTAAGATCATTCAACTATTATGAGAAAAGAATTCAATAGAGATAAACCACTTTGTATAAAAAGTTAGACAAAACAGTTGTGAAAAACATATTGCATAATAAGCTACTCATATATTAAACATAAATAAATAGCTATCACCGTACAGAAGTGCCAAATGATAACTCAAGCATTCACACATCAATATATAAATAGTTGAACATGAATATCACTTAAACACAAAGGCAGAAATAGTTAAGAGATAGAAGTACCATTTATAACTAGTTCTACTCATGAGCTTCAAGCGATAATGATTTATCTCTTCTTAATCCAATATCAATTAAGAGTACAAAAGTGCAACATCAGTAACAAATATTAAATGCAAATATCAATAAATCCTGTTCCATTCATTCATCAAAACCTCCTCGGAGGGTGCAAAAGTGCATGTTTTGAGGACAAGTTTTTGACAAATTTTGGGACCCTTCTCTAAATGCATGAGAAGGGTTTAAATACTACTAAGTAAATCTAAAAATAATTAATTACAAAAATGTAGGATACGGTTTAAATGACAGTCCTCATTTCAGGTAAAAATAAAGTAAAACTAATACTAACATTGAATCTAAAATTAAAACTAACAACTAACTATTTCTGTATCTGTTCCTTGAAATCGCAAGCGTTTAGCATTTGCTTGAGAAGAGTCGGCTGGCCGACTTCCGACTTTAACTATCCAGCGAAAACGACATCGGCAAGAGCTGGCGCCATCTTCTCGGCAGAATTAATGATACATTTGAGAGTCATGCACTGGCTATGCGGTTTTACCAAATACGCCCAGTAAGAATCCCAATTCAACTTAATTAATCTTTTGATTGATTCTGCCTTTTCTTGAGCCTTCTGTCTCCAGCCTGTTTGCAGTTGCTAAGCATATATATGTACCATTTTAAAGATATTTGTAACAAATACCACTGGATTTAGGATTCAAGTTTTACTTTTTTGCTTCTATCGTTATTTCCTACAAATTTATGGGCTTACAGGTGACTGAGCAATTAGAGTCTTTCCTCTTCAAGAGGTTTTGCCCAGCGGTGCTAATCGTGCATCGGAAACTGCCTCTGTTTCTTGATCCGAGCTTCCCTGGTGCGATTTTTTGCCTCTTGCGCGCTTTTTGTTAGTGAATATAAAGCTTAAATTTTGTGAAAACAATGATTCCGTAAGTCCTTGTCCCTGAGTCTTAAATTGTATGTTTTTGATGTCAGCGCTATCTAGTACCCATTTAACCATGTCTGTGTAGGGAAGAATTTTGGGCCTTATCGCTATCCGGTGCAGGAACGAGCAAGCTAGATCTGTAACTGATGCCTCAGAAGACCCATGTGAGCCTGCAGTAGCTGTAACCTCCACCACTTTTGGATTCTCTTCCTCAAGTAGATTGTACATGCCTTCCCAAGTAGTAATACCAGCATCTATGTTACAGGCGGTGTCTGTATACAAGGGCGTCATTTCTTTATCTTTAGAACTCAGAGTTTTGTCTTTCTTTCCCATAATATTTTGAATACTGCTTTGTATAGTTCTCTGTTCTTCGTTCCTGCAGTTTACAAGTGAGGTGAGAATAATGATAAGGAAAGGTGACGGGAAAGCTTTAAATGCCGAAGATATACAAAATATACCACCTTACGTGAAATGGCTCTTCGATAAGCACAAAACCATATTTCATTAACAATTGGAAACTAACTCATTAATTAGCATTAAAGCGCATAACTAGGTCTCGGTTTATGGAAAAATCTTTCTCGAACAATGAGCCTGAAAGATCTGCGATGAAGCAATTTTGCGATTTGCTTCGCAATATCGCAGATCGCTGTATCGCGCTATCATAGCATCGCAATATCGCTAGAGCGCGGTATATGACAATTATCCATTAATGTGTTTTCCGCGAAATGCGATTTGCGATATGCGCCATCGCATATCGATAGTTTGAGGTCTCTCACCGTAAGTGATATTTGATGCATGCGATGCGATGAAGTTTCACATCGCGGTCTCGCACTCTTAGAATTCCGCTTGTAAGGAGGTGCCCATTATCCTTTTTGTGATGCGATATTTCTTAAGGAGTGATTTTATCTTACCTTATCATAAAACTTAAGCTTTTTTAGATTTTTCAAGGGTATTTTCCTAAGTTTATGATGGTAAGTTTTATTGAAAAAAGGAAATACAAGCACGAATTGTTTTAAAATTTTTTGACTAAGGGCCCCCACTTATTTAGTATTACTAATAACACTAAATAAGAAGGGGGGTTGTTGCTGGCCACAATAATTGGTGATTCACTTGGAAGAACCAGTTATCTCTGCTTTTTTTTTGAATTTTCCAAACTTCCAAAACAGAAATCTTTCTAGAAAATTAAGCTTTATCATAGAAAGTTATAGTAGATCATGCTTTTACCTATCAATAATATTTTGTTTCTTCTATTTTCAATTTTGATTATTTACTTCCTTAAGCCAGTGCTTGTATCTACATCAGTCACTACTTGGTTTATAAAGATAAAAACAAAGCCTTCTCTGTAAATTTGTTTTAAATATACTCATTTGTCGTAGGTAAAGCCTTTGCTGCCAGCAGGCGTTTATAGCCTTGACAGGGTTACCTGTTACCCAGCAATGATCTTGTATCCTACTTAGAGAAATATACAATATTCAAAGAGAAATCTATATCCACACTTATTGCTTTCATTTTCTTTTTACCCTTAAAGAACAATGTCTTGGTTTGGTAGCCAATTTATGACAATGTCATTCACTTGATTTATAACTTTGCTGAACAAGCTGGCTCGTGATGAGACCCCTTGGCAACAATCTTGAGTCATTTCCCTATTGTGGTATGCAATATTGGCAAAGTCAGCAAGCTATAATATCTATGATCATGATAAGTCGGCTCGTGATGAGACCTCTTACTCTTTAAGTTAAAGTGTATCACTGGATTATTCCCTGAACGTTGTAGTTTCCTAGGTGGGGAGGAAGTCGTTGTTTCCTTAAGATAGCTCTGGACGACAATGGTAGAGTTTTTGGAAAGAGCTTTTCTACAGAGAATCTTCGTTTTGTTATTGATACCTTTCATTGGACTGATATAAAACAATTTCCCACTAAAGGTCACTTTTCATCAAAATTTGCAAGGTTGAAACTAGTATCATTTTTAGGCCTAAAGCCTTTAACTGTATCTTTCAATAATAATGGTCAATTTTCTAAAAGAATTCTATTTATACAAGTGAAAAAACAAAATCTAAAAGAGAATTTGTGTCTTTTTCGTAAATCCAAAATGCAACCATTTACAACTGGTTTTATTATGGAAATAAAAACTAATCTACAAAATAGGAGAATGTTCTTCTATGGAAAATATTTCTTGAGGATCTGTCCGTTAATAGGTAAAGAATCTCTTTTTCCTGTTAAATCCTGTAACATAAAAGTGGACGGACCTATGACTTCTATGATTTGGAAAGGGCCAAGCCACATTCGTTGAAATTTCGTATGTTTCCCTTTTTCCTCATGAGCCTTGTGCCATTTTAAAACTAGATCTCACATCTGAAAGTCTTTTCTGGATATCATGTTTGAATCAAAAGAGGCTTTTACTAATGCTTGGTGATGAGCATGAGTTATTTTGGCTTGTTCTCATTGTTCTTCTACCTTAATTATTTCCAGTTGCCTTAGTTGTAAGGAAGAAGTTGGTTCTTCATCAATATATTGAACTAAAGCCAAGGAGGGAATTGCTAAATGAGCTGGAAGAACCACTTCTTTCCCATAAACTAAATTAAAGGGAGAAGTGCCAATGGAGGCTTTCTGTGTTATTCTATCTGCCCATAAAGCATATATTAAATTCTTTTTCCAATTCTTGTGATTTTGATCAATGGTTCGCTTAATCATTCTGATTAAGTTTTTATTTGTAGATTCAACTAACCCATTCCCCTGTGGGTAGTAATTGGCAGAGTATTTAAGCTTGAAACCCATTTTGAGTGCAAATTATGTCATCACATTACCAGAAAAATATGATGCATTATCGAACATTAAAGCAGAAGGGAAACCAAACCTGGTGATTATGAACTGATCTATGAACTCGATGATGTGTTCGGCATTAGTTGTCTTAAGAGGAATTGCTTCTACCCATTTAGTAAAGTAATATGTTGCTGTAAGGATATATCTATTATGTTTAGAAGAATGAGGAACGATCTCACCTATTATGTCCAATCCCCATTGATCAAAAGGCTACTCAATGTTGACTAGTTGCAGCGGCAATGACGGTTTCTTTTGTCTCCTAGCAGCAATTTGACAAATTTGACATTTCCTTACGTAGTTATGCGAGTCTTTGAATAATGTGGGCCAGTAATAGCTTGAGCGTAGGATTTTATGTGCAGTAGTGTCTCTAGCATAGTGTCCGCCTGCTGGCCCATCATGGAGTTCCTGCAAGACTTTTTCAGCTTCAGATTTCTCTAGACATCTAAGGAGAACAAAATCATAATTTATTCTAAAAAGAACATCGTTCACGAGCTGATATTGTTTGGCCTTCAACCTTAGAGCTCTTTTCTTGGTATGATCGAGGTTTGAAGGAGCATATCCATTCTTTAAATAAAATATGATATCAACGTATAATGACTCAAAATCGTTTAGGCTTACCTCGTACATTTGTATCTCTACAGATGGTGTTTCAGAAATAAGCGATGCTCCAGCCAGCATTTTGCAAAAGCCTTGACCTTTTATAATACTTGCTGGTTTAATTTCTATATCATATTCCTGTAAGGCAGTAACCCAATTGGCTCTTTTCTCACCCATGTCTTTCTGTACTAAAAGATTTCTTACCGCTGGAAACGGTTTTGTATGGGTTTTAAGTAGAAAAGGTCTGAAATATTTGATTGCTTTGAAAACAACATGAACTTGTTTCTCTACATCTGAATAATTTAACTCAGCCCCCTGTAGATTTGAACTGAAAAAAGAAATTGGAGCTTGTGCCTTATCTTGGTTTGCTTGAGTGAGTATCGCAGCATATGCTCTATCAAAGGTAAATGTATATAGAATAAAAGGATCGGAAAAATTTGTGGTTGCTAAAGATGGAGCGTTAACAATTGCTTGTTTGATTAGATTGAATGCCTCATATTCATCTTGGCCCCATTTGAAGTTTGAGTTCTTTTTAATCATTGCATGTAAAGGAGACACGGTTCTTGAAAAATCTGGAACAAATCTCTTTACAAAATTAATCTGGCCAAGGAAAGATTGCATAGCTTTCTTGTTGTGAGGTAGAGATATTTCAGAAATCTCCTTGATTCTGTCAGGATCAATATGAATTCCAGATTTTGACACTATGAATCCAAGAAGTTTTCCTTCAATTAATGCAAAAAAAGATTTTTTCAGGTTAAGTAAAATTCCATACCTTTGACAACTTTGGAAGATTTGTTTTAAATCTCTAAGATGATTGCTTCATTTCTTGGAATATACAGTTATATCATCCAAATAGATTACCACTAATTTGTTAACTAATCCCTTGAATGCAATGTCCATGGCTCTCTGAAATGTGGCACCAGCATTGATCAGACCAAAGAGCATCTTTTGATATGCGTAAGTGCCCCATTTGGTTATGAATGTGGTTTTTAATTGATCATCGGGATGGGCCAACACTTGATTGTAGCCGGAGAATCCATCCAAGAAGGACATTAATTCTGATCCTGCGACTGCCTGCAGTATTTGCTCCATTGGAGGCAAAGGAAAATTATCATTTTGGCAGGATTTGTTAAGGTTTCGAAAGTCAATGCAGATTCTAATGTCTCTGTTTTTCTTCCTCACGGGACCCATATTGGAAACCCATTTGGAATGTCGAACGGGAAAAATTATTTTGGCTTTCAATAACTTATTGAGTTAAGATTTGATCTAGTTTTCTAGATTGGGATGGATCTTTCTCAGCTTTTGTTGGACAACTTTTTCGTTGTCTATCATTGGGATAGTATGTTGGATAATGGAAGTGTCATAAGTTTTGAGATCATCGTAGTTCCAAGCAAAAACACTTTTTTATTGTCTCAAGAGACGAATATACACTAATTTTTCTTCAGGAGCTAGGCCAAGGCCTAGGTTGATATTCTGTGGTTTGGTATCAGTTCCTAGATTTACTAATTCATAGTTCAAAGTTGAACTTTGCAGTTTTGAATTGGTAGATCTTTTGAATCGATATTTCAAATCATAAAGGTCTTCTAACTTTACTACTGACTTTGGTATATCATTATTAGTGCTATCTTGTTTCAATTGTTTTTCATGTTGGTCCTCATCAATTATTTGATTCGTGTAAGATCCTTCAGATGTGAGGAAACTCACAATATCGGGATCGTCATTGAAAATCCTTCAATTGGTAATGTTATCAAGAATTGAGGGTCTAAAGATTAATTCGATTGAAAATCGATCAGGGCTATAGTTTTCTGAAGGGATGAGCTTGGAAGCTACGTTAGCTAAGAGGTATGCACTAGCATTCTGGATTCTGGGAATTGATGAAATATTAAATGCTATAAAGTGTTCAATCAGATCTTGAACTAAAGATTGGTAATGTTTTAAATGACCTGATAAACAATGTATAGTATTGCGTACCTGTCTGATTACAATTTTAGAATCTACGAAACTTGAAGATATTTGATGTGTAATCTGATTGCTTTGTATAATCCTTGGACTAAAGCCACATATTTTGTGGTATTATTGGTGCAATCGAATTTGAGTCTACAAGTTAGCATAGTTTTATTTCCCTCTGGATTGGTTAACACGCATCCTGCTCCTGCTCCTTCGTTAAACTTAGAACCATCAAAAAATAACTTCCAAAATAAATATTTATTTACAGGACTATCTATAAAATTGATACATTTAGAACTATATGTTTGAGAGAAATTTTCTACTTGAGATAAAACAGAATATTCTAGGTAAGGTGAAGTATGAGCATTAAAATTTCCTAGGAAAGAATCTACTGAGTAGTTGCCAATAATGTTATTGCTGTATGCTACCAGTTCATTCTCTCCTTCCAGTTATGTTACTATGTATTTCTGATGTCTTTCTCGCTCAACTTTTATCTGATTTGGTTTACCATTGTAAGGGAGCCACATATGTGACCAATCAGTTACAAAGTATCCATGAAGTTTTTTTGACCAATCTCTGCTAAGAATTAAGCCATAAAATTCCGGAATATCACCAACTAAAATGTCGATAACTTGACATACCTTTGGATTGGATGACAGCCTTATGGTAACCTAATTTAATTCGCCGATCACTTTGACTTGCGATCGATCTAGCTGAACTACGCGCACAACAGATTTTTGCGGTTGAATGTTCAATTTTGCACATATTGATTTTGGTAGAATATTGGACGAAACTGCAAAATCCACTAAGAAATTCTGCAAATTTTTATTGAAAATTTCATAAGTAAGAAGAAATGGGGGAGTATGAGATCTCGACCTTCCTCCAATCAAAGCGATATCGTTTGGATCAACTTTATTAATCACATTAGTTGGAGGTCTTCCTGTTTCATGGGAGGCTTGAGAGATTACAGCAGCGGGCAAAGGTGCAACTGGTACAACATGTAATTCTTTCATAAGTATCTTTTGCTGGTGTTTTAACTTGCTCAATTCATAAAAAGTGATGTTAGCCCTAGTCTTTTTCATGTCTTCTATGATGTTATACTCCATTTCATCTGAAACGATTAGCGTTTTTGATGGAGTTGGTGAATCTATTTGGACTGGGCTTATTTGAGTCGCTTTAGGTGTTGTTTTCTTGACTGCGACTTTATGCTTAGTCATTGAGCTTGCGCTCTTTGACTTAGGAGTAGGTTGAGGAGGTTCAAGTTGATTTCTACTTCGAGTACTAATCGGGGATGCCTCTTGATCCTTTTCATCTGGGAGGATGAAATCCCACATACCTTGTACCTCTACAACTTCTTATTCATCGGTAGGTTCTTTAGTGGTGATCTCCTCTTCTTCTTGTTCTGATTCAGCACTTGTGATAACATTTGGTGGCTTTGAATCGGTCGAAGGGTTTCTTCTATAAGGCTTGTATGGCTTTTTAGAAGAAGTTTCTGCCACTTGTTTCTTAATATCGACCATCTCATTAGACATGTTTTTCAAAAAATTTTGCAATCCTTCTAAATCGAACAGATCTTTTGGTTGTTTATTCTTGGGATCTTCCTTGAAAGTAACCTTCTTAGATTTTCGTTCTTCTATCGCGTTTTTCTTTTCTAGGGCTATGATATGTTTCAACTGCTATTGCTTCCTTCATATTGTCAGCTAAAGTTGTTTTGTTAGCCCTATCAACGAATATTGCTATGTTTGATGGTAAAGCGGTGATGTACCACTCACTTCGCACTTCTTCGCTTGGCTTGGAAGCAGTAGGAATTTTATTTAACAGTTTATTGAAACGTGAATTGAAATCTTTGATAGGTTTCTTTGACTCGGCCCTAAGGTTAGACAGGTCGTTGATCAGTGTCGCCATAGACCTGTCATCACCGAACTTAGTTAGAAATTGTTCTTGGAAGATATCCCAACTGGTGATAGATCCAGATGGTAATGAGAAATACCATGATCCGGCTGCTCCTTGCAGAGTATAAGGAAAAAGTTGGACGACAGCGTCTTCGTTGGTAACTCCATTGAGGTTTATGGATAACATAAAGTTATTTATATGTTCTTCCGTTAGCATACCTGTTTCAGGATTAAACTTAGGCATCCATTTTTCAGGATGGGCCAGTATCTGACTCAAGGGCACGGGCATTAAGACTGCCCCTGGGTTATTCCATGGAGATTGGGCCATCGCTAAACTACTAACAGAAGAAAGCGTAGAAAATGATCCCTGTGGTTTGGAAGGTGAGGATATTACGACTCCAGATGATTGAGAAGGAGATGTGGAAGTTCCAATGGATAGGTGGACAATGATCTGAAGTGGAGGAGTGGATGGCTGACTTCGTGGTGAGGAAGTTGAGATGGATAATGAGGATGAAATATTATCACTATCAGACCCTTTAGGTGATTTCCTTGCTCTCTTCCTAGTAGGTAGAGGTAACTCGGTTGGCTAAACACCAAACTTTTTTCTCTTTAATCTGGTAAGAGGATGAGTAGGGTTATATTGCGAAGTCACGCTGCCTTGAGATTTATCAGATCTTTGAGGTGATATAGAAAATCACTAAATTTTGTGAATCTAAGATTCAACTTCAGGAGGTTCAACCGTAGATTGTTCTGAAATGTCAGGGTTTGTAGCAGCGCCTATTGTTCTTTTGACTTCTGGCTCTAGATTTAAAGATTCTAAGTGCGATGGAGAAGTCGGGGGAGATGGTGAGGGCGATTTACTCTCAAAATGGTATTTAGATTTATACTTACTTGTCTTTCACAGTTCGAGTCCCTCCTCGCGCCAAATATGTTGAAGCCTTGAAAATCGGGTCTACAACAAGGGGGATACCCACCCGTTCTGGACCTTGGCTAGCAGCTCCTTTTCTGTTTGGTGTAGTGGGTCTGACTGGGGATATGGGACCTGTTTCCCAATTTATGTGTGTGTGTGTGTTGAGATTTGATATTTCCTTTCTAAAAGTTCCTAAATGAAATGTTTTTATTCTAACTCTAATCTAATCATGCAATTGTATTCTAACAAACAGAAATATCTAATTCTACACTAACCCGGGATGTAATCTTTCTGTTATGCGATCTAAAATGATTTCAAATAACAATTGGTAATAAATATCATTCAACTGTTATGAGAAAATAATTCAATAGAGATAAACCACTTTGTATAAAAAGTTAGACAAAACAGTTGTGAAAAACATATTGCATAATAAGCTACTCATATATTAAGCATAAATAAATAGCTATCACTGTACAGAAGTGCCAAATGATAACTCAAGCATTCACGCATCAATATATAAACAACTGAACATGAATATCACTTTAACATAAAGGCAGAAATAGTTAAGAGATAGAAGTACCATTTATAACTAGTTCTACTCATGAGCTTCAAGCGATAATGATTTATCTCTTCTTAATCCAACATCCACCAAGAGTACAGAAGTGCAACATCAGTAGCAGATATTAAATGCACATATCAATAAATATTGTTCCATTCATTCATCAAAAACTGCTCGAAGGGTGAAAAAGTGCATGTTCTGAGGACAAGTTTTTGATAAATTAATACTAACATTGGATCTAAAACTAACAACTAGCTATTTCTGTATCTACTCCTTGAAATCGCAAGAATTTTGCATTTGCTTGAGAAGAGTTGGCCGGCCGACTTCAGACTTTAACTGTCCTGCAAAAATGGAATCAACAAGAGCTGGTGCCATCTTCTTGGCAGAATTGATGATGCATTTAAGAGTCATACACTGGCTGTGTGGTTTTACCAAATACGCCTAGTAAGAATCCCAATTCAACTTAGTTAATCTTTTGATTGATTCTGTCTTTTCTTGAGCGTTCTGTCTCCAGCCTATTTACAATCGCTGTACATATATACATACCATTTTGAAGATATTTCTGACAATTACCACTGGTTTTAGGATTCAAGTTTTACTTTTTACCTTTAGTGTTCTTTCCTACAAATTTCTGGGCTTACAGGAAACTGAGCAGTTAGAGGCTTTCCTTTTCAAGAAGTTTTTCTCAGCGATGCGGAAACTGCCTCCATTTCTTGATCCGGGTTTCCTTGGTGCAAACTTTTTTGCCTCTTGCATGCTTTCTGTTAGCAGATATAAAGCTCAAATTTTGTGAAAATAATGATTCCGTAAGTTCTTGACCCTGAGTCTTAAATTGTCCATTTTTGATGTCAGCGTTGTCGAGTACCCATTTAACCATGTCTGTGTAGGGAAGAATTTTTGGCCTCGCCCCTATCCAGTGCAAGAACAAGCAAGCTAGATCTGTAATTGATGCCTTTGAAGACCCTGTGAGCCTACAGTAGCTGTAACCTCCATCACTTTGGGATTCTCTTCCTCAAGTAGATTATATATGCCTTCCCAAGTAGTAATACCAGCGTCTCTATTACAAGCGGTGTCTGTATACAAGGGCGTCATTTCTTTGTCTTCAGAGCTCGGAGCTTTGCCTCTCTTCCCCATAATATCTTAAATGCTACTTTGTATAGTTCTCTATTCTTCATTCCTGCAGTTTACAAGTGAGGTGAGAGTAATGATAAGGAAAGGTGACGGGAAAGCTTTAAATCCTGAAAACATATAAAATATACCACCTTACGTGAACTGGCTCTTTGATAAGCACAAAACCATATTTCATTAACAACTGGAAACTAACTCATTAATTAGCATTAAAGCGCATAACCAGGTCTTGGTTTATGGAAAATGTTTTCTCGAATAATGAGCCCGAAAGATCCGCGATGAAGCGATTTTGTGATTTGCTTCGCAATATCGCAAATCGTTGTATCACATTATCACAATATCATTCTGCCGCTCTATCGCAGTATCTCTTTGTCGCTCTATCGCAATATCGCAGGAGCGCGGCATATGACAATTTTTTGTTAATATGTTTTCTGCGAAATGCGATTATGCGATATGCGCCAATGCATATCAGTAGTTTGAGGTTTTTTAGCGTAAGTGGTCTTTGATGCATGCGATGCGATGAGGTTTCGCATCGTGATCTCGCAATATTAGAATTCGGCTTGTAAGAAGGTATCCTATTATCTTTTTTGCGATGAGATATTTCTTAAGGAGTGATTTTATCTTACCTTATCATGAAACTTAAGTTTTTTAGATTTTCCAAGGGTATTTTCCTAAGTTTATGATGGTAAGTTTTATTAAAAAGGAAATACAAGCACTAATTCATTTTTTAAATTTTTTGACTAAGGGCCCCCACTTATTTAGTATTAGTAATAACACTAAATAAGAAGGGGGGTTGTTGCTGGCCACAACACCTGGCTACCAAGTTCCTGCATTTCAGCATCTTCAAGGGTTTCAATACCCAGAATTTCAATGTCACTAAGGGTATCTTGCACGTTGATTTTACCAGGGATTTCAATACCCAGAACAATCCTTACAGACGCCATTTCTCTGTTTGAATTCAACCAATATCTATCAAAAAATTTGGAAGAGTATTACAAATGAAGAACTCAAATATTTGTCGAGGGATTTATGATGGTCAGGCTATACATCCAACGCTATATTGGCCACCTTCCAAATGGTCACGTTTCATCATTGATATTGCACTCCTGAAATGAATGTGAATACGAATTGGTTCAAGTACAAGCAAGCGATGATGATTGGGAAAGGCGGTGGTTTAGATAATGATTTGATGTAACGGTCATGTGAGGTCGGATATGAGGTAAGGCCATCATTGATAGGTGATGAGTCTTTACAAGAAGAGGTAGGTATTGGATTTCAAGAGAATCATACCATCCCACATTCACTTCATCATCTCACATAAGGTGTACTCAATACTCATTAAAAAGATGAGATTTCATAACCTTAAATATCTTTGTACTTAAATGATTTCATCCTAATTTAATAAATGATAAAACAAAGTGTTATCCATAATACAAATTATTGAATGCCATGATCTATAGGTGTTGCAGTCATTCTACCTGTACCAAAGATCTGCAAAACAAATATAAGCTATTCAATACATATTTTTGCACCGGGTGTTCTTGCATTGTATTTGCATTGAGACCATTGTTCCTGCACCAAAACATGTGTTTTCATAATTGGGTGCACTCAGTGGTACGGATTCATGTACTGAATGTGCCTGCATTGAACATGCTTATAGTGAACATGCTTGCACTTAAACGTGTTTGCACTAAATATGCCTACACTTGAACATGCCTACACTGAACATGATTGCACTCGAACACACATTGCTGCATAAGGGAGGTTTTATTCGCCAATCTTTGGTGTTGATATACGCATTTTGATCTAACTTGTGATTTCACATCAGATCCTGCAATTGATCCATGAGGGGAAAAAGAAGTAGGAAAAAGGGTAAATTTTTGAATGGGAAGGAAATTATGTAGAAAATTTGTGATAGGTTAACCCGATAATGCAATATAAATCAAAGCAGAATACTATAAACTACTTCTACTATCAATCTGTGGAAGCTTAAAGATTGAGCTGAACAATATAGCCAGAAGAAGAAGAATCAATGGCACAATACACATGAAAATAATTTGGGGAAAGCCTCAAATAAAAACCCCACACTATTGTATTATCATACATGGTGGAAATACATAGGAATTATACAAATCCTTAGCTCTCACAGCTAGCCAACTCTCAGTACAATC
>APFE030256190.1:27812-44198 GCA_000404065.3 Pinus taeda
CACCAAGCAACGGCTATATTGACTAACAGCTAAATTTTATCTGTGAAGGATCCTATCAACCCTAAGGACATGAAAGGGGTTTATATTATTCCTTGTTCCTGTGGAACCCCCTATATTGGTGAGACTGGTCACTCCATTAATCAAAGGATTAGTGAGCACGCAGCTGACCTCAAGTATAGGAGAACCAAGTCTTCCACTTTAGCTGAGCATGCAGAGAGTACAAAACATCATGTGTGTATCAAGGAGGTGAGTGTTATTGCTAAGGTTTCGCAGTTCCATCACCACAAATTTAGGGAAGCCCTTCAGATTGAAAAAAAGACCGAACAATCTCAATAGAGAGGACGGATGAAAGATCAGTAGTTGCTGGATCCCAACCCTCTCTTCCTAGTCGTTTTCTTCCCTTCCTCCCCTCCCTCCTTTTTTAGTTTGTTATCCCATATCCTTCTCTCATGGACCTTTAGTCGTTGATGAGATTTTGTATTAGTTATGGGTCCCGGCCCTCGCCTCTTAGTCGCTCTTCAGGGTTTGTTATTTATTATAAGATATTTAAATAGGATATTTAGGTTATAAGTACGCGTCTTTATTAATAAAATTAATTAAATATTATTATGATAACACTATTATATTGATAATAACAATACAATTAATCCTTTCAAAACTCTAATAATAATTCTATACCTTGAAATCAATCTATGATAATATGCACTTCACCCTTAAATAAACTATTAATTAACAAAAAAACAAAAATAAATAAATAAATAAATTTTTAAATATTCTAACCCCCTAAAAATTTCTAGAATATCTATCAATAACTACTAATTTAAAAATGAACTTTATATATATATATTATATTATAATCATATATATATATATATTATATATAAACTAACTCTCTATATTCATTACTCTATTTATAACTTTTTAACTAACTATTAATTTATTTATTTCATGATATATTTGTTTTTTTATTTTAGTAAGAATGTAACTAACAATTTAATATTTATTTGAAGTAACTTAATTATTAAAATAAAGGTCGTACCCCTAATCCTGTCCAACTAACCGTCTCCTGGTCAAATTTAGCCGTTAGTCACTATACCCGTTGCTTGGTCAAGAAATATAGTCGTTGGATGTTCTTCTCGGGCTATCTAATATGCAAAGCTAGATCTGATTCTTTAACTTGTCCTAACGATGAACCACACTGGTTGGTTCAAATGCGTCGACAAATGAAATTTCATGTGATTTACGCCAAAAACTCTCTCATAAATTTGATATGGATCACAAAAGCCTCAATTCAACAAATTAATAATTATATGATTAATAATAATTAACTAATAATAATAATAATACCTTTTTTTTTAATATATTTGTCAAGTTTTTTGTGATCCTCTAAGTTTGACTTGTGGCTTGAGTAACTGCGACCTAGAGGCATCTAATTCGTCAAAGTCACTCGGGATCGCACCAAGATTGGGCTACACCAGCCCTAAGCTAACTGGATTTTTTTGCATGTCTCCTCCCCCTAGGACAGGGCACAACCACCTCTTGTGAGGTTTGATCCTGGGTCGCCTTGCTAACAAGGCTCATCCTCAACCGGTTGTGCCAGTGAGATTTGACAATAATAATCTAATTATTATTAAGTAATTTAAAAATTAATAAATATATTAATTAACTAAGCAACTTATTAATCAATTTAATTTAATAATTAAATAATCAAAAGGCTAATTTTTCACTTGTTGATCAACTAGAAATCCAATTTTTTGGGGGACTTTAAAGAGGCCGATGGCCTTCTTCAAGGCCTGTCCCTAGAAAGGAGAGAGAATACTCAAGATCTACTCATTTTTGTCATTTGATCAACAATATCACCATTTTTTGTGATAACATTATCATGATAAACTATATTAAACAAATTTATATAAACTTGCGCAAATAAATCTTTGACGTCATAATCTTAGACTCAATTAGATTATTTTTTTCTAATATTATTTATCGTCTGTATTGAAAAGTTGATTAATATTATTTGATGACAAGAATATTCTATATGTTAGTATTTATTAACCAATTTAATTAAAATTTGATCGAGTAAAGACCACACTATGTGTTGAGTTACTATTATATTAGGATGATTATAACATTTTACAATTGACAAGAGAATTTTTTATGTAAGACTTATTATGTTTAAATTTATTCCTTTAACAATCAAAACAATTGTAAAATAGAAATTATGGCAACATAATTTATGTCTAATAGTATGATTTATTATTTTATATTAATTTAAAGTTATGTTGATCAAAGATTACATAACGAGTAATAAATTCTTCCAATAAAAAAATCACGCAAAGTTATATAACGACAATAATAATCATCATTGGTTGATACTATCATTAAACTACATTTTAATTATATTTTTATATTATTGCAACTATTCTATCTAGATTGACTTATTAGAGTAAGTCTAGTAGATGACACCATTTTAGAGTGTCAAATCTATAAAACTATTAAATGGCATAATAACAATTTTGTGATTGTTCTACTTTACAACAATTTCAATTATTTTTATAGTAACTTATTTGGTTTATATTTAGATTTACAGAGATACGCCCTAATATTATACCCTCTTCAACGAAGCATATCTTTCTCCCATTAAAAGCATCAGATTGATATCTTATGTATAAGAAGAGGTTAAATAACATGGAAGACAAAAGGCTTCCTAAAATTGCTTGTAACTCTAACCAAATCTAGCATCAATTCAAGTGGGGATGGCATAATGATGAGCAACCTTGCTAGAGCTTGAAGAGATAAAGTAGGAGATCATTTTGTAGAATACAAGTATTATTGCATCAAAATTTAATTCTTATTAGAGAGTGCGGTGATAAAAGAAAGAGTAAAAGGAAACTAAGATATTATATGGAGGAGGTAATCAACTCAAATCTCCAAAAGTAGAAGTACCTAGACTTTGTTTTGAGTGGTATAAAGAAGAAATAAGTATTTTAAAAATAAGAACAATCTCTCATGATCTCCTTAGTGAAACTAGGTGTAATTGGTAAATTCCAAAAACACCATGGGAGGAAAATGTATGTCACCTTTGTAGCACTAAGATGGTTGAATATGGAAAGCGCTAAAGTTTTTTAGATTGTCTAACTCATACTCAAATTTGATCTAAATTTCAAAATATTTGTATCATTATCAACCTTCTTGACCTTTTAATTCAACCAAACTATGCTGATCTTGAAATGCTTCTCTTAATAATGCTTTTCATGCATAGAAATACAATTCTAAAGAATTATGAGTAATCACTTTATGCCCTAGAAATATCCAAGAGACTATACTCACTTTTAGTGGATGTCAATCATCATCATCATCACCATCATCAATATATATTATTATCGGAAATTTACACCACTTTAGAGTTGACAAGATAAAAATAAATTATGAATTAGAATAGTAACATAATTTATTTTTATTATTTAAATTTTGTGTTAAAAGCTAAGTTGATTGAGACTTACATAATGAATAATAGATTAATGTGTGAGAAATATATTATAAAATTATTTAATGAAAATGACATTACTAATGTCCAATGTCAATTATTAATCATTTTAACAATGAATTTCAATTATAAATAGCAATAACAATAAAGTAGTATAGATTGATTTTTTTCAAATACTAGAGGAAATAGTGTAAACTAACTAAACTAATAATTGCAAGTGTTTGATATTTATTCTTGAACTCTTTGAATAATTTTATTGCCCTTAAAACATATATTTATATTTCTTTAAACCGATAGATGTTTTACTTATATTATATATATATATATATATTTTATATATATATTATATACACACACATACACACATACACATACACACACACACACACATATATATTGATTGTAAGCTTGGCAGGACTTTTCATTTATTCATTTGCAAAAATCAGGTTACATCCATGAAAGACGTTCTGTGGCCTCAACATGCCCAGTGGGAAACTAGGTTTGTTGGCCATCGGAGCGTATTATATGCCATCCAAAATATGAAAATCTTAATTCTGTCACGCAAAGCCTTATAAGACTGTATGTTTATAAAAGAGTTCACCCTTAACATTCTAACATAGGTACATAGGTATTACTATCTGACATATACATAATCAAAATAAACAAAAAAGAAGTTGCTTGCTACTACTCATCAGAGGACTCCACCAAAACCTAGTAATTCTGATTGAGGAAGGAACAAAATGTGCTTCTCAATACGACCAAGACGAACATTCTGCTACTGAGTTTGAAACTGGACAAGTTGAAATTCTTTTTGAATTTCCTGGAAACTGGTGTCAGATTTAATGGAACCTGTAGAATTCATAATAGCTTGGGCCACAATACTCTTCATCAACTAGTAAAGGTGCATTGTCTGTTTATACTGAGTGAGCCTACCTCTGGCATGGGCAGGATCAAGTACCAGTAAACGTCAATCGTAAAGATGCACTTCATTCTCAGATTGGTGGTTGAGGTTTGCCTCCCATGTCGCAATCAACTGGTTTACCTGAGCAGGAGTACCTGTATTATAAGTTTGGGTCATTGCATTGATATGTTGGGTATAATATTTTCTACCACTCCGTCTCGATGACTATGATGAGGAGGAGCCCTGTCCACTTGGATTCTCAACCTTTCAACTACGACCCTGACCCCCAGTCCCCAACGGACTAGCACCTAGAGATGGCCAAGGCATATCTATCAACCACCACTCCACCACAATATACTCATCCACCTGAACCAACCAAACCACCAACCAGGAAAAGATCAGTGGTGTGCAAACTAAGTGTAACCCCAAACTAACTAGACCTAACACTCATACAAATGAAAAGAGAAAGGAGAAAATTACATTAGGTTCAGGCCATGCAAAAACATAACAGTTCGAGAGGGCCAACCGCCAACGTTGCTCCTTTCCACTCACCAGCACCTCGTGCTAAGACATATCTCTTGACAAGAAGAAACCAAGGATGGTCTGTCTCCACAAAAGGGGGGTGCTACAAACCGGCTCTGCGAGCCAATTCCTATAGATAAACACACTAGAACGATATAAAACCAAAGACTATGAGATAAATGAGACTTTTAGAAGCCAGTCCATCCAATAAAAAAGACAACCATTTCCATCGGGTAGGCAACCCTTCCATAAAATACAACTAACCCAAATTGTTCCATACATTCCCATTCGAAGCAATAAAATACCATATAAGACAAACACCAACAGAGAAACAACAGATGCATTATAAAATTTAGCCACACAAACGTGCTTGCCTGCCGAGCAAGAAGTTCCAGGTCGTTCAGTAATCCAATTGTAGGAGGGGTCGACTACCTTACATGCAACATTCATAACTATAGTTTGTCGTAGGCAAGGAGGGGAGAAAAGAAACATTACATACTCAACTACCATCACCATGAACTCGAAGTCGATGTTTTCCCGCCAACAGAACCTCCCTACCGAGCTTTCCACCAGAGAATAAAGACCTAGGCACCTCCACTTGACGCTTGAAACTAGACTACAACACAGAGAAATTGCATGAATTGCACTACATTCCCTCACCATCTGGAGGTTATGAGCTCTTCATCGAATTACTTCCGCCTTAAAACTCCCCCTCGCTAGCTACCACCTCTCCGTCCTGTTCACACATGCAATGTACTAGCAGGAACTTACCTTTCACCCTGCCTCCCATCATATCACCGTTAACGAGAGTCCCAAGAAGTACTATGAATTGTCACGTGCCCCGATCGGGGAACACTTATATTTCTATATTAAAACCAAGTTCATGAAGATTTAATTCATGAATAATAGATTGCATAGGAATTTTCTTACCTATTATATATATATATATATATATATATGAAGTTTGCGTCACTTTATAGTTGACAAGAGAAAAGGAAATTATGAATTGGAATAACAACATAATTTATATTTATTCTTTATATCCTTGTGTTGAAAACTAAGTTGATTGAGGCTTATTTCATGAATAATAAATTGATGTGCAATAGATATCATATACTACATTACCCCTAGGTATACTACATTCCACCCACCTTAAACATGTTTCATCCCCGAAACATGAGAAGAGCACAAATAATAAGATCTACTCAAAAGAGTAGTCCCTAGTACCATGCACGAGCATCTAGCCATCCTAGAGAAAGGTGAACACTTGATCTAGCCAGTGCCTCGCTGGCATGAGATGGACATTGGTTCTGGAGGTTCCTATGTGTTAGATGTGTTGTGGGTGGATTATCACACCTATCTATGTGTCATCGAGGGGTTGTTGTCCTTGTTGCTAATTCATTGCCACCTTGCTAGTTGTTGCCTTGCTAGGTGATATGGGTGGTGATATGTTGAAGCTTTAACTGATGGAATATCTTTCATTAATTCCTCCACTATTAGTTCTTTAGTGGTGTCTAGTGCTTTTTCTGGTACCTGGTTTGATGTCTGTGTTTGGTTGTCGACCATCAAAGGCTCATCATCTGATGTGTCAATGTCGTTAGAGATTTGTGCTTTTGCCTCCACAGTTTTTGCTTGGTTCTTAATGGAAATATCGTGTAATGTATTTTTCTTCTTTTTATACTAGAGCTTCATGAATTTCCTCTGTGCATTAATATTGACAGTACCTGTAGATTCCGTCCAAGGATATCTCCAAAAAACATCGACATTATCCATATATGAAGTATAAAAATCAGAATTCAACACATAATTATCCATAGAAATCCTCAAATATTTATAAATTTGAACATCCTCATTATCAACCTGTGTTTTAGCAATATGTTTTGCTGGAAATTGTAATTTTTTTGCCACATTAACATTGATAAAATTGTGCGTGCAATTAGGATTGATAGCCACAATGATCTTCTCCTTCTAAATACATCCATGAACTTGTAATAAGGATATACCAATAGAAAATGACCCCTTATGTGTCTCATTATATTTTCTTCTAACATGAGACCATTTTTCCAAAAGGACTTTTTTAAATTCCGCCTCTGGAAAGCTTACTACTTTTTGTTAAGTGAGTCCCACCATATGGCAACCTCATCTCTAAAATTAAGGAATGATAAACCTTTCCAGAATTGCACATATTTTGACTTTTCCATTTTTATGAATTCTTCAATAGTCGGGCCAACATCTTTTATTGTAAAAAATGGCCAAGTAAACCCATGAAATAGAATGAGGGTTTTGAAAAAATTACCTTCTTTGTCCGACAAATTTTTAAAATGGCCACAACTCGATCAATATGGCTCAGAATCCTTATTATAGTCTATTTTTGGAAATGGAACAACCATTCTGCATCTATACATGTCATTGTAATCCTGATCTGGGCACTCCATAAACTAAAATTCGCGCTGCAACTGTCCTAACATCACAAAATTTTCTGGAAAAAAGACCTGATTTTAAATTAGCAATATCTCCCTCATCCAGACTCCAATTCAACTGATTTTTTTTTTTGAAATCGGGTGATTTTTCAATAGGATCTCAAATATGCAGTCATTTTTTCTGAAATTCTGCACAAAACCTTCAAAAAAACTACAAGAGAGCCGCTGTCCACAAATTACTATTAGAAAAAGTTCTGCAACACAACTGATTTTAAATCAACGATATCTCCCTCATCCAGAGTCTGATTTGACCGATTCTTTTTTGAATTTCGGTATTTTTTTGTAAGGAATTCAAATATGAATTTTTTTTTGCAAATTTTGTACCAAAATGTCTAGATATGCTCTGCAAACTCACCACACAAAAAATTCCCTCCAAACATGAAAAATAAAAAATAAAAAATTATTCCCACTTTACCCAAGAAAGAGCTCTGATACCACTTGTAATAGATCTAACCTGCAAATATATTAAAATGAAAAATATGCCCAAAAAATATGAATATCAATGCAAGAATATAAAATGGAAATGCTTATTTATTAATATCAAAACCCTTGAGGTAGGGTAGCACCATATAACTACTCCTTAAGGAAGGAGATCACTCCACTAGCTAATTCTTGTCAACACAAAACAATACTTGAAATCCCTTAATGGGGAGTCTCTAGCCTTTATATAGGCTTCATACATACAATACAATGGGTCTTTCAAAACCATTCATCAAATACTATGGACTTATCACAATATTTCCTAACTACATGTGGTCCCTCACATTATGTAGATTGACCACTTTATTTATTAATTATGGCCCGTTTATTGATTATCCTTACATTATTACATTATATTATTCCCTTGGGTACTTGTAGTATACCTAGGGAGATAATATGAGGTACAAAGGGAGGTACCCAAGGTGGCTTCCGATATACCCAAGGGTACGAGGAAGTGCAGTTTTTGTGTGGTTTTGTTTAATGCACTACTACTCAAAGGGGTACCCACAGGGGTTACAAGGGAGTCCAACAAGCATGACCACCTCTTGTAGTCCTTCATGCATGCCTCTCCAAATCCGCAGGTTTATGCGCTCAATGATAAATCCCGTGGTTTAAAGATGCAGGAATATGTCTCTAGCCTCTATATAGGCTTCATACATACAATACCATGGGTTTCTCAATACTATACATTAAATACTATGGGCTTCTCACATTATTTCCTAACTACTTTTCATCCCTCGCATTATGTAGATTGACCACTTTATTTATTAATTATGGCCCATTTATTAATTATCCTTACATTATTACATTATATTATTCCCTTGGGTACCTTCATATGTACCCCATATTATCCCCCTATGTATACTACACATGCACTAGATTTGTTTTACCTTGCAATTCTTTTGTTTGTACTAGAAACAAATCTAACACATGTTAGAATTGTTATAATCTACAATGGTTTTGTAGAAAAAAAATCTAACAAGCAGTAGATTTGTTTTGCCCTACAATGTTTGTGTTTGTTCTAGAAACAAATATAATGTGTGCTAAATTTGTTTACCCTATAATGATTTTGTTTATGTTGGAAACAAATCTAGGATGTGCTAGATTTGTTTTACCCAACAACACTTTTCTTTGTGCTAGAAACAAATTAGCCGCATGACAGATTTTCTGTACCTTGCAATGCTTCATTTTGTGCTAGAAACAAATCTAGTGTGTGATATATTTTTTTAAACTTGCAATGTTTATGTTTTACCATACAATACTTTTATGTTTTTACTTACACTAGATTTGTTTTGCCTTGCAATGCTTTTGTTTTACGAAAAAATAAATCTAACATGCAATACCTTTGCTTTACTTGTAATGCTTATGTTTTGTTTGAACAAATCTAGTAGGCACTATATTTGTTTTACCCTGTAATGCTTGTGTTTGTGCTAGAAAAAAATCTAGATTTGTTTCTAGCATAAACACAAGCATTATAGGGTAAAACAAATCAAGTGCACACTATATTTCCTTCTAGCATAAACAAAAGAATTGCAAATACCATATTTGTTTTACCCTATAATGTTTGTGATTGTTCTAGAACAAATGTAACATGTACTAGATTAGTTTACCTAGCAATGTTTGTTTTCGTGCTAAAAGCAAATCTAACACAAGCTAGATTTGTTTTACCTTGAATGTTCATTTTTGTGCTCAAGGGAAATTCTAGCACATGCTAGATTTTCTTTACCTTCCAATGCTTCTATTTGTGCTGGAAGGAAATCTAGCACCCACTAAATTTGTTTTTCCTTACAATGTTTATGTTTTTGTTAGAAACAAAGCTAGCGAGCGGCAGATTTGTTTTACCCTAAAATGATTATGTTTGTGCTAAAAACAAATCTAGTGCGCGCTAGATTTGTTTTACACTGCAATGCTTATGGTTGTGCTAGAAACAAATCTAGCATGCACTAGATTTGTTTTACCCCACAATGCTTTTGTATGTGCTATAAACAAATCTTTCACACACTAGATTTGTTCTATGTTTCAGTGTTTTTGTTTTTGTGCTAGAAACAAATCTAATGCGCACTAGATTTGTTTTACCTTGCAATGGTTATTTTTGTGCTAGAAGGAAATCTATCACACATTAAATTTGTTTTATCCTACAATGTTTGTGTTTATGGTATAAACAAATCTAGAGCATGTTAGATTTGTTTTATGCAACAATGATTTTGTTTATACTAGAAACAAATCTAGCACGAGCTAGATTTATTTTACCCTACATTGCTTGTGCTTGTGCTTTTGGTTTATTTTTCAATTCTTTTGGTTTTCTTTTACCTTACAATGATTTTGTTTATGCTAGAAACAAATCTAGCATGTGTTAGATTTGTTTTACCCAGCAATGCTTCTATTTTTCTTATCTTGTAAACCTTTGCCACTTGTTGAAACCCCATCCATAAGAGTAAATCCCTAGCCTCCATTTGAAACTCAAACCATAGGATTAAAATCATAACCACTAAACCCTATGAAACATATGAAGGAAAATAATGATTTTGATGCATGCCATTAAACGCTTCTTAAATCTTCGTAGTGCAATAGCTTTTCAAGTTGTAGTTGTTGAAAAATAATGTGTGCTATTTCGAAGGTGGTTAGTTCAAGGAATATTATTCAATTAACAAAAGTACATCCCTCTTTCTTAAACAAAATCAATTAATTTTTCTCATAAGCTAAACTCTTCTTCACAACGTATCCAAAGGGCCATTCTTAATTTCATTCTCATCCAAGACACTAACCTATAAAAATAAAGACTACAAACATTACCTCTCTCACAATGTGAAACCTACTCACTCTATTGGACCCAATAATACATGCACTTTATATTTTGCAAATACAACTACTATCCTCTCTAATTCTGGTTCAGGTACATCAATAGTAGAAGCATAGTATTTATGAAACTCCTCCCAACCCTTAAAACAAATAATATCCATTACAACACCAAAATTAGAACCTTGAGAATAATCACCAATAAAAGCTTTAGGAAGCAAAAGCAACTATGACCCATAAGAAACACCTTTGCAATCAATATTTTTGCTTTATTTATGATAAGCTACTCAACTTGAATTACAAAATATGATTCAATCATTTCACTCATTACTAGCACATGATGTATACTACACTTGATTTGTTGATGAGCTCATATCTCTAGCATTTGGAATGTTGTCTACTTTATTCTGCATACATCCATTCATGCAACCCTCAAGATTTTCCATTATGGATTCTTACAGTTAAAAAAACCATATTATATTGCACCAATAGTCAACTTATATGGTGGATACTTGAGCAATCAAGGTTAATTCACGATTTTCAACATTTGGCTCTTATTTTTTTCTTCTCCACACATGGTGTATTTTTTTATGCATTTTAGAAATATCTTCATTGATTTGTTTAGGAGACCATCTCAAGCTACTTCTACAATCAGATGTTATATGCCCAAGGTTGTGGCATTTATAACATTTTGTATTGTAGTTGTGTAGGAGCACAAATAAATTATAGTTTCCGCTGATGTAACCATTAAGAACTTTAATTTGGCTGCCAACAATATTGCTTCTAGAGGTCTAAAAAAGTTGTAGATTACTTACATATTCATTCATAGATATTTGCATTTGGCCTCTATGGGGTGTTGGAAGTGACTGAAAGCATGAGTTTCTAAGGAGCATTCTCTTTGTATTTTGGTGGTTGCCAACTACACGAGATAATGGTTGGAGATAGTGACAAGTGGAGATAAACCTAAAATGAGTATAATAATCCAAATGATGACTTTGATGAACATAGAAAGGTTAGAATCTAAGAGGCCAAGGAATACAAGGTTTAATGATCCAATAAACCTCTAGAAGAAGAAACTTTGTAGTTATTTTTTTTTTTCATTTGAAAAGTTTTTCCTCATTGAGGATATTAATCACTACAAGAAAAAACGGCATATTAGAAGCTAAGGAAAGCAGGTCAGTTAGGGGAGGAAATCAACTGAGCTACTAATAATGATCCAAAGACAACAATTAAAACTCTGAAAATACAAGGAAAAATTCTACATTTTCACTATTCATTTGTCTATCTTCATTTGACCTCAAAATTATCAGATTATATTCAGAAATGGTTCAACCATTAAAAAGTAAAAATGAGATAGTGTTTTTCAATTTTCATAGATTTTTTATACTTATGTAACAATCGATGAAAAATCTCCCAATCATCTCATCCATATAATATTTGTAGGCAACCTAGCCTCTTTAGTACCTTTGCAATTACTTGTGGCAATCAAACATAAAAATCCTTAAGTATTTATCAGAATATAAATTCACAACTATAACATATTTTATACATGGGAAACAACTTTGGATGCAACAACTATAGATGGAAACATGGATTTTAATATAGAAGGATTGCTACAACATTCTTATATATATGTGTGTGTGTGTGTGTGTGTGTGTGTGTGTATACAGACACACACACTAACAGCAACTTGCTACACCTTAAGGATTTACAATAACAAAATACATATTATGAAAACCAATAAAAACACACATACTATATCCAAAATTACAACCCTTTATTTTTGCTTCCAAAGCACGACTAGTATGAGCACAAGAGTGAATTTTCAATGGCTTCCTAATAACAAACCCATATTTGACCAAGTTTTGAATGTTTAGCCCTACAATAACAAGATATAAAATTCAATACAACTTTTGTCAAGAATTCAAGAACAAATATCCCTACGACATTTACAAAACCCTTTAAACTTGTGACATGTACACTATACTATGACCAAAATAAAAACACTTTTTTTAACATCAAATTCCTCTTCTCATTGTGTAGTAAGCACTCCCCTTCACCATTCTGGTATATTACAATGAATGAGCAAACTTGCAACACTCAAGGAAGGAATATTCCTTTAGTTGAGAAGGGGCGGGTGGGGGAATTTCCCAAGACATTAAAATGAATAAATAAGCTTATAACACTCAAGAAAGATTCCTTCGGCTCAAGTGAAGGTATCTAATTCGCTGAATTCACCCAAGATATACAAATGAACTCAATCCAACACTAGAAACGACTTGTTGGCAAAAGCAAGGTAGCCCATGCAAAATGAAGCATGTCTATCAGGAATTTAAAATTTGGTGCGTAAATATCACCCCCCTCCTCAATTAATCATAGAACCAAGACTCCATCGACATAAAACCACCTTTGACCAACATACCAAGTTTATCTTGTGAGACACATCTAGAATTGATACAAATCTATGGGAAACAAAAACAATCGAAAAAAGGAAGAAAAAGAATACTATATAAAACCAAGACCCAATCCCAAACATCCAATTAGACGAAGAAAGGGTGGGATCTAAATAATAAGAAATAGACACAACACTCTACCTTTTACGCTGATGTATATCTCATTTAATCAAAGTGGAAACATCTTGTTGTTGGACTAAAAACAAGAGGCACTTAATAAGCAGTTATAACCACCATAAAGCTTAAAAAAACAACTGACATATTACAAAATTACACGAAAAAATGAGAACTCATAAATTTATCACATATCTGAACTAGTGAAATAGGATTTCATTTAATCTTAAACCAAGCTTTGTAAAGAAGACGAAGCATGTATTACTCCCTAACCATAACACAAAGACCAATTCAAGGAAAGCATTTAAAAGGGAGAAAAAGAAAAAACAAAAAACAAAAAATATATAAAAATTCATTACTAACTCTAGCCAAGGTTTACAAAATTAACTGGAATTGGCCATGGAAATCTTGTTACTTCATTTGGGGTCGAGCCAAACTTTCCCCATCTTGCATTAAAGAATGCTCACCACTAGTCACTTTTGAAGACAACAAAACCATTATTCCTAAGCCTTTGTCTCCCTCACAAATTATTCTGGCCTATTAGTTTTTGGGTTTAAGGGTTTCAAGATAATTCACTCCCCTACCTAAAACATAACCTTAATTAGGGAAATGAGGTCAATTATGTTAATTTTAGGGCTAGATTGTTTTATGTTGTAGATAATTGAAACTTTTAAAAAAATTCAATAATGAACATCAAAAGAAAATCATACACAATAGAGACACCAGAATTTTGGTCAGAGACAGGGGAAAAACCCCACAAGGGGGAAAAACCCCACAAGGGGGAAAACCCATAATCAATTCTTCTTCTTCCATTAGATATTCATCAAATGTTTAGTTGATATACAAAGTATAATGAGACATAAGTCTTTCAATATAAAACACATTAGGCCTCCTAGAGCCAACCTTGGCAACTGAAAAATCTATTAAGGAGCTACTTGCATATCACTGTCACAAGTAACATCGGTCTCTGTCAAGTATATTTAACATAAAAGCAATGCCATATATATCACTATCATCATTTCCACATCTCATTGTTATCCTTGTCACATATCCTTGTCATCAACATAAGAGTCATTGCCATCCAATATTGTCATAAGCACATGTATCACAACCCAAACATCATTCAAGTCCAATGAGGACAAGTAACTCATTCATCATCAAGTATTATTGCCAATACTTCATTATCATAAAACCTAGTATCAAATCATGTCTTTGTTGCCAATATCAATGCCAAGTATCATATCACATCATTGTCATATAAGAACCAGTCTCACTGTCATGGATATCATAATGCCATACATCATAGTCATGACATACATCACATGTATATCATACTTTTATAAGGACATCCATGTCATATCATTGTCATAAAAGAACTACCTGTCATATCACTATCATATAAGAACTGTCATGTCATGTTACAGTCATATAAGAGTTTCCATGTCATATAATAGTCGTATAGCAAGGTCATAAGGACAAGTTTAACTACCATAAGAACATTTCCCAATCATAGAGGATTATACTTTGAACTAAATGAATGAGGGCTAGAAGATAAACCCTTTTTGGATGCTAAGGGCTTCTCAGATCTACCCACTAGAAACTATTCCTCATCCCTTAATATTGTACATAGATTGCCATATAATTTGACCAACAAGGACCTATTACTTCTTGCAATACATTAGAAAAGGAAATAAATCTCACCTTTGCTTGGAAGAAGAAACAAATTGGGCCCTGGTAAAGGTTTTCAATGACATCCATGTCAACCCTAAATTAGGGCTCAAACTCCCTCAAAAACCTGTGATTTCTTTGGATAATAACTCGACCCTGCTTCAGCTACTTATTAGGTCTAGCAACCCTCTAAAAAAAAGGCTCAACCTTGTACATTGAATAGAATTTCCTACAACCTTGTCACAGAGAAATAATGCCAAGAACCAATGGCCATAATTTCCTTTCAAAATGAGTGAGTAATATTCTCAAATTCTACCTTTGACACTGATATTTTGAGATCACTTTGAATGGTATCGACCCTCATATTTTCATACAAAATTTTAGCCATGTCTTCAAGAGAAACACAACCAAACTATGCACATAACAATCTCTATACTTCAACCATAACTCTCCTTAATTTTTCCAATAAAATATCTCTTCACCACCTGTGGCTACCTCAAAAGATACTCCCTAAAGATGCAATGCACTTGTGTTGTATGTCTGATTAAATGACAAGCCTCTTATTTATATAATCTTGAGGTGCAATGACTATCCCTTTCTAGGGCATTCCTCAAGCCAAGTCGACTTGAATTTTTTCAACATTTAGCCGGATGGAAAATTTTAGGGGCTAATGTTCGCCCAGTGGGCTAATTTTCCATGATTTTTCCATAAAAAATATTTGCCAATTTCCAATTTTTATAAAATATGATTCACCCAAATTTTAGAATATACAAATATTTTACCTTAAAAATCGCCAACATTATATAGAGACTATATATAAAATCATTATAAATTTGAATAATTTTACAAATATATCAATAAACATTTTATAGTTTGCATATTGGGGATTAGTGAGATTCACCAATGTTTTTAAACTTCAAGAAAATTTTCCAACCTTAAAATTTTCCTTGTTTAGCCCACAATATATTAGTATAAATTCTTTTAAATATATTTTCCAAATTTCTTGCCCAAATAGATTTGTCACATCATATAATGATAGGAGGAGTGTCACATCAATAATAATATTTCTCTTTAACCAAATCTGAATTTTCTCTTTGGGGCAAGATTGGCTTCTTCTAGGGTAGATGGTGTTATATACATTTTTGGGCACTGCAACCCCAATCATAAATGTCCATAAACCAAAAGCTCCTAAGTCCCTAAAAGTATTGCTTCACTCACTAAAGGAAGAAGGTCAACTGATTACATCATCACCCAGAAGTTCTCCACAGAAAACTGCTCAGAACTGGTCAAAACTGGACCATACAGAATGCCCAGTGCAGAGGGTGCGATGCATCTCACCTACTCAGTGTAAAGGATGTGATGCATACTGGAAATTCCTTCTGTAGGGTGCGATGGGCGAGAATGGACAAATGGCAGAGACAGTTTGCGAGGTGGAGGATCATAGAATCTTCCAGAAACTTCTCCTCTGACACTTGCCTCTTTGAATTC
>APFE030256190.1:45728-56842 GCA_000404065.3 Pinus taeda
TTTTCAGTCATAGAAGAGAATCCTATTGTTCTTGATGGTTGATTATACTGTTACTCTTGTATGTGATTTGAATTAGTAGTTTTTCAAGTGTCGAAAACAATTTTCAATTCGAAATTACAAAGTGTCGTCGTTATCTTCACTTCGTTTTGAAGAGAAATTTGTTAGTATTGTCGCTTTGAAAAGATAATTCAGATTTGTACTTAGCATTCTTCTTGTCATTCACACATTAAGAAGGCTGAAAACAAATACATGCATGTGCATTTACATTTAGATTGCTTGTTGATTTGATTTAGGATAGTGCATTTAGTGTGTGCTCTGTGCTCTTTGTTGAAAGAATCCCGTTTTTCTTTCCTTAGTAGCTAGGATTTTCATTACAAAAGAAGATTAGACGATTGTTTATCATCTTAGACTGCATTTTAGGAATTGTATATCTACATCATGCGGTGAACCTGAAAGGCAAATTTATTAAGCAAGATCAACTATAAAATAAATTCAATGAACATAAAAACGCTTTGGAACCTAACGCACAACATCTAGAAGTCTAGGCTAGAGACGTATTCTGGCGTCGTTAATCCTGGTAACTATCGCTTTCATTGCTGGTTGGGTGATTCCTCCTCTTTGAGATGACAAGTGCTAGTACAGACTTGTGCTCCCACGTACCATCAAGTATATATTGGGAGACCACAATAGGCTATATCCTTTATCCTTAGGAAGCTGTGTCCGCCGCCCTATCAATCGCAATGCACTGAACACAGCATTCGGGAAGATTGACTGTCGTACCGTAAAAAGTATTCTGTAGTTTTGCAATTGGTTTGGTAGTCCATCTGTCTACATTTCTAGAGTAGTCTCTTTCGTTCCTTTTTAGACTCCTTAAAGGAAAAGGTCCATATGAGCACCTGTCACTTCAGGCTCATTAAAAATCGAAGGCGACTAGAGTCATCTTTTGTTTTTTCTCGACTCTTAAAAATTGAAAAAACAAGTTGTGTCAAAGCGTCTAAAATTTATTTTAATCGGAATAACATCACAGTTACCTCGTTGGTCTTTAGGTTGAGAAAAATGGAGTCTACCAACCAAGGATTTCCCCTTGAAGGAAATCCTAGTCCTTTCTCCTCTTGGGGAGATGTTGGTGCACCCCATATGGCCACCTTGTCACTTCCAGGGTTGACGATTGGCTTGCCCGTATGGCTCTTCTCTACCTCTATCGTTCAGAATATCGTAATTCCTGAACAATCAAGTCAGCAACTAGATGATACTAGAGTTACCCCTCAACCTTCTACTTCGTTCATTTCTCCCTCTCCTCCTTCCTCTTCGCTTGATGAAGCTGGTAAAGCTGAAAATCAAGTAACTAAAATGGGGAAGAAGGGGAAGGAGAAGAAGGAAAAGAAGAAGAAGGAGCCAAAGGCAAAAAGGGGCAACCATGCATCGTCTAACGAAAATCCACACACTGCACCGTCCAAGCTTAAATCTCCATGTGTCATTTGCAAAGGAGACCACTATCATCGAGATTGTCCTTGCATCCCTCGGATCTTAAGGGACTGGTCTCCTCGTTTGCACAATCCGGTGTCATTAACCTCCGATCGTGTTGAAAGTACACCATCAACTTGTGAAAGCGAAGTATCTAGACAGAAAAGGAAATGCAAATTTCCTTGTAAACTGTGTGAGGGTGATCACGTCGTCCACCATTGTCCCTTCCTAGATGAAGCTAAAAGAGTTGTGGATAATTGTCCAGCTTCACCGCTATGGCTTCCTCCTGGATATAAGAAACTCTTGCCGAGTCCATCACTGGTTGAAAATCTGACTGACACACCATTGTGGTCGATCGAAGCGTCTACCATTGAAGATAAACCCTCTGAATCCATAGCAGACGAAAGTCAAAAGGTCGAGGCAGTAGTTGACCCGGTCTTACCTTCGGAAGGTCCATCTTCAGATGATACAATCATCGGAGAGAATAAGAACAACACCATTCAAATTCTTTTCGTAAACACAGACTCCGATGAACATGGGGGCAGTTTACCCATTCCTTTACCAAAGCAATGAAGTTCGTCAGAGTCGTATCCGGCCGTCTATTCAGTCCCACCTCCAAGCAACCTAGTTGTTTCCTTCGATTTGAATCTACTAGGCAGGCCCCATTTACCGACTAGTGTACCATTCCGGATCATTGTACAAGCTTACAGGATGGTCCTGGCTGGTACCATCATAGATGAACGGGCTTCTGTGAGTATCCTTTTCTCAATTTCTTGGAAAGCGCTTGGTTCACCATCGCTTCTGCCTGAGATGAGAAATCTAACAGACTTCGACAAAGGAACTAGTCGACCGTTAGGGATCCTTCCCAATGTTCCCATAATGTTGATAAGGAAAATTGTTTATACGAACGTGATGGTAGTCCAAGGACCCCTAGATTATAATATACTCTTTGGGCGCGACTATATTTATAGCATCGGAGCCATTGTATCCTCACTCTTTAGAGAAATGTGTTTTCCGCATGAAGGCCGAGTGGTCCAGCTCGTAGACCAGCTTTCGTTCCTCAGTCCACACATAGCTAATAGTCAAATGCCATCCCTAAATGGTCTTTTCACACAAGGAATGTCTCATCAATCTCCAGTCCGTCTACCTGAAGAGAGCAAGTGATTCGGGAGGACATGACTGAAACCCAGGGGGCATGCACCCTAGCCTGCTCCGGCAGGGAAACTCTAGGTATATAGTAGGTTTCCGCGAAGGAAAATGACTGGTCCGATATCCGTCTGTAGAGGAAGAGGGAACTAGACCGGAATAAGGTTCCTTCGTCAAGGTTAGGTGTCTGGGATTTAGAATCATATTTGTCCAAATGGACTAAGCTAGGAAGTGTTTCTATCTGCTATGTGGATGGAAACTATCTTGCAGATGCGAGAACTTCTAAATGGTAGCCAGGAAATTTTTCACTATACCCAGGGGCATGCAAAAATTTTCGCATGCGAGCGAAGAGAGATCATTTATTTTCTTAGTTTGTAGATTCTCAAACCCTTTAAACTCATAAGATTGGTCGTTCCTAACTTGCATAAAGAAAGGATGCGGGGCAAAGCTTTGAAAGGTGCAAGATCCATAAAAAATGGCATCTATAGATGAGATATCCTTATTATATGACTGGCATGAGCAGTTTTTATGTGGAGTTCAAACTCGTTAAAAATTAAACCTAAGCAATGAGCAAATGTTTCCCCCAGAGTTTAAGCTCATTAAAAAATGAACCAATTTCCGGTAAATAACCATTGTGAATGCATTATCATCAGCTTATAAGCCTTGGTCGTGTTCTCATCATCACCTCCATCTTTCTTTTAGCCAATCATACGCCTCCATTTGATTGTTTACCCTTTTGAGGAACAGTTGCGACGAGTGATCTTGCTAGCCATCCTTGTGACACTACCGTGATTGGAAAATTCCAAACCTTACCTGGAATCAGTTGCTACCCGAAATTATCACTCGTTCCTCAAAAAACAAGTCTCCTTTAAGCTCTTTTCATCTGACTCGTAAAATATGAAAATATTACTGAGCGATTGGCCTCTCCAGCTCATTAAATTCATCGGAAGTGCTATCCCTCCTCTATATTTTAATCTTTTGGACCTGAGGGATTATTACACAAAAATATTGAGCGCTTGTCTTGTTTGGCTCGTTAAAACTATCGAAAATTCATCCCTTTCATATTATTTTACGCTTTTTCGGACTTAAGGGATTATATGATGCAAAAGAATCATTGGATTTTCCTTTCCGTCCCTTTTCAGACTCTCTAAAATTGAAAAAGGACCGAATTATCATTGTCATTAAACTCGTTAAAATCAATAGCGACAAACTTGTCCAAATGGACGAGAACGAGTTTCACTGTCGCTAGGCTCGTTAAAACATAGTGACGGGTTTGCCTGAAGGGCGGATTATAGAAAAAGCATATGTTATCCTCCTCAAGCTTGATAAAAAATAGAGAGGTACTGGTCAGCAATGACTGGGGAAAATTGGGAAGAAAAGTTGAAGAAACTTTATTGGTAGCAAGTCGCTCTTGAACATGACACTTTCACTCCACGTCTGAGTCGAGTTGGGTTATTCCATTCACCGGTCATATCACCATTGGTCCATCACACCATCCATCTTTGGGGTTAACGCTACGAATCCATTGTCAGTGTCACCGGTATGTTCAAGAGAATTCGCTCAAAGAATTCACCTGTGTCTCATTCTATGCAATACATTCACGCTCCATTATTTCATGACCGCCACCCTGAACCCTGTATCATCAGATCTTTTCACCTCCAAAATCATTTGCTATGTTCTATGTTGTAGATGTGGGATTCATTAAGGCCCTCCTACAATGGGTCACTTCTTGTCGACATCAGCTCATTATCCAAGAAGTCGACCTAGGAACAACCCCTTTCAGTACTTTGAAGCTTGCATGCCTCAATGGCAAGTTTCTCACTTTCGGAAACAGGTTTACATCAATGGCTTTCGAACAAGAGATTTTGCGTGGTGTTCGACGCCAAGTCCCTTTTTCACACCACGCGAATTGTATTCTAGTACCTTGAGGGTCATTTTCATTATTAGTGATTCCTCTCATGCCTGTTAACAGCTTACATCATTGGCTGGTAATCAGGTGATGTCTTTTCATGTTCGACTCCAGAACATTTTTCACATGGATCGACTTGTACTCCGAATGAAGATTGAACGAGTTTTGAAGATCCCGGATCTAGTTTCATCCATCCGGGCTATGATATATTCAGGAATATAAAGACTTCAAATGTACATCATTTCCGAACAGATGATCATCAAAATCAAAGGATGATGACTCCGTCTAAATCATCAGACTGCTACACAGATGGTTGCCTGTCCTATGTACGTGAAAATGAATTTATAAAGCTGAGCATGGGAATGCCCGCCTCAGCTAGATCATGAAAAATATTATGAAGATAATGTATTGTATTGTATCTTATTACAGGTCGCCTTCTAGCTTGAAAAAACTTCGGATCCTCATGATAAAGCATTTCACCCGACATCAAAAGATTAACGACCTCTTGCTTTAGGGGGCAACTGTTATAGAAATTTTTTGGCACTGAAACCCCAATCATAAATGTCCATAAACCAAAGGCTCCTAAGTCCATAAAAGTATTGCTTCACTCCCAAAAGGAACAAGTTCAGCTGATTACATCATCTCCCAAAAATTCTCCACAGAAAACTGCTCAGAACTGGTCAAAACTGGACCATACAGAATTCCCAGTGCAGAGGGTGTGATGCATCTCACCTACTCAATGTAAAGGGTGTGATGCATACTGGAAAGCCCTTCTGTAGGGTGCGATGGGTGAGAATGGACAAATGGCAGAGACATTTTGTGAGGTGGAGGATCATAGAATCTTCCAGAAACTTATCTTCTGACACTTGCCTCTCTAAATTCGTCCATATCATCTTAGACTACATTTTAGGAATTGCATATATACATCATGCGGTGAACCTGAAAGGAAAATTTCTTAAGAAAGATCAACTGTAAAATAAATTCAATGAAAATAAAAGCGCTTTAGAACCTAACGCACAACATCTAGAAGTCTAGGCTAGAGACGTATTCTGACATCGTTAAGCCTGGTAACTATCGCTTTCATTGCTGGTTGGGTGATTCCTCCTCTTTGAGACGACAAGTGCCAGTATGGACCAATGGTGATATGACCGGTGAACGGAATAACCCAACCCGACTCAGACGTGGAGTGAAAGTGTCATGTTCAAGAGCGACTTGCTACCAATAAAGTTTCTTCAAGTTTTCTTCCCAATTTTTCCCTAGTGGAGTCGCCATTTTGTTAACGGGAAATCTAGTGTCCACTCAGAGCTGCTAGTCCCACTAAGACTGGTAGATATCTTAAAAACAAACAAACTAAAACTACTTTCGCTTTCCTTTATGAGAAGTAGATAAGAGGGGAACAAAGGACACCAACCTCAATCTTGCGCTTGGTTCCTTGCTTGGTTCCTCTCCTTTCTGATAGATCTTTGCCGCTTCTTCTTCGTCTACCCAGCTTCAAAGAGCACCTGTGGAATCAAAGCAACATAATACTATCGAAGAACAGAGACCTACAATCATAAGCAATATAGGACCAGATATGTATTGACCACAAAAATGCATATATCATCAAACATATAAGAATGTGGAGGAAAACTCGAGTAGCTTTATTAATATCAAGAATAACAAAGAGGATTACAACCAATTGTTCTGACCCAGCATCATCCTCCAGCATGAAAGCCCCTCTTCACCTCATGTAAAGCTTAGATCACCCAACACTATGATGTTGCACCAGGAAACCAATAACACTTCCTTACAAGATATAAGATTCCAGCCTCTGGATCTTTGTGATGAGGGATCCAATATATAGATGATTGTAGGGGGTGAGTCAGCTTTTGGGATTTTGATTAGTGTCCTCTCTCTGATAGTTCTTGATTCCACTTGGAGATTGATGATCTCTTACTCATCCCTGGGCGAATTTAGAGAGGTAAGTGTCAGAGGAGAAGTTTCTGGAAGATTCTATGATCCTCCACCTCACAAACTGTATCTGCCATTTGTCCATTCTCGCCCATCGCACCCTACAGAAGGGATTTCTAGTATGCATCGCACCCTTTACACTGAGTATGTCAGATGCATCGCACCCTCTGCACTGGGCATTCTATATGGTCCAGTTTTGACCAGTTTTGAGCAGTTTTCTGTGGAGAACTTCTGGGAGATGATGTAATCAGCTGACCTTGTTCCTTTAGGGAGTGAAGCAAAACTTTTAGGGACTTAGGAGCCTTTGGTTTATGGACATTTATGAATGGGGTTGTAGTGCCCAAAAATGTCTATAACAGTTGCCCCCTAAAGCATGAGGTCGTTAATCTTTTGATGTCGGGTGAAATGATTTATCATGAAGATCCGAAGTTTTTTTGAGCTGGAAGGCGACCTGTAATAAGATACAATACAATACATTATCTTCATAATATTTTTCATGATCTAGCTGAGGCGGGCATTCCCATGCTCAGCTTTATAAATTTATTTTCACGTACATAGGACAGACAACCGTGTGTGTAGCAGACTGATAATTCAGACAGAGTCATCATCCTTTGATTTGGATGATCATCTGTTCGACAATGATGTACATTTGATGTCTTTATATTCTTGAATATATTGCAGCTCGGATGGATGAAACTAGATCTGGGGTCTTCAAAACTCATTCATTCTTCACTCAGAGTACAAGTCGATCCATGTGAAATATGTTCTGGAGTAGAACATGGAAAGACATCGCCTGATTACCAGCCAATGATGTAAGCTGTTAACAGGCGCGAGAGGAATCACCAATAATGACAATGACCCTCAAGGTATACAGTACAATTCGCATGGTGTTAAAAGGGACTTGGATCGACACCATGCAAATCTCTCAGTGAAGGCCATTGATTAAACATGTCCGAAGTGACAAACTTGCCATTGAGGCATGCAAGCTTCAAAGTACTGAAAGGGGTTATTCCTAGATCAACCTCTTGGATTATGAGATGATGTCGACAAGAAGTGACCCGTCGTAGGAGGGCCTTAATGAATCCCACATCTATGACACGAAACGGAGCAAATGATTTTGGAGGTGAAAACGATCTGATGATACAAGGTTCAGGGTGGCGGTCATGAAAGAATGGAGCATGAATGTATTGCAGCAGATGAGACATAGGTGAATTCTCTAAGCGACTTCTCTTGAACATACTGGCGACACTGACAATGGATTGGTAGCATTAACCCCAAAGATGGATGGTGTTGAGTCCCAAACTTGCATCTTCCCTATACACCTTTTTAGCCTTTTTTCTCCAGTTACCTAAACCTCCAAGATATCAAATCATTGCATGTTAGTTTAAAAAGAGCATATAAAATGGTTTTCTAACTATGTCTTGTGACTGCTATTTGATTTAGATTTTTGCTCAGTCAGTTGCGGAATCTTGTCACTTTCCGCAGCCTTTTTGTTGAAGTCTATGTTACAGGTGTCTACTGGAGAATCCGGCCACATGGGCAAGCTGAAAATGATGTGGACATGGAACGTGTCCCCTTGGTTCAGCAAGATCACTCACAGAAGACCGTGGTCAAAGCCAGTCAAGCGGTGGTCAACACTAAGAGTTTTGCGGTGGCAGGACTCTGTTTTTCATCACGAGAAGAAATGCGTGGCAAGTTCCCAAATCCCAGGAGGTGTGCTAAAACCTGTGGACTGCTTCCGTGAACCAAATCTAACAGCCACCCTCCTTGGATTTAATTCTCACAGCTACCATACTGCTAGATTTCCGGACATGGTCATTTACGTGTCTGTTTACTAGCGCAGATCTTAGGAATTAGTTATGTCATTTCCTATTATAAATAAAGCATCCTCGTATGCATATAAACTAGTTTTTGGTATGTAATCTTGACTGTTTTTACAAGCCATTGTGCCGTGACTTGATCCTTACGTTATGACTGTATTTCAATATATGAGAAGACATTGTTTTTAAGTTCAATCCGTGATTGATTTCTGATTGGCTGAGGTTGCAGAGGGCCCCTGTACACCAAGGTTTTGTAGTTATTGTACAGTTTCATACTTTCTTCATTTATGTTCCTGATGCCATAATTGTTTGCTTGTATATATTACACTGCTTATGGTATTCATGTTGATTTCTGTCCATAGTTTCTTTTATGCTTTCTAATGATTGTTAACTGATCAGTGTTTTATTTCAGGTTCTAATAGATAGCCTGGGCAAGTACACATAGCTTTTTGATGACTAATGACATGATGGAATTATCTTGTCCTTTTGCTGATTTGTTTTCTTAGTTCTAATTCCAGCACTGTTTATTTCTTTCATTTTTGTTTTGTCCATTTACTTTTCTGCAAGATAGATATTAGACTATTCATGTCATTTTCAGTTACCTTCTATAGCTAGAGCGAGTCGAATGGTGAGGGATTTAAGTATGAATGTATAGTTTGATATTAGTTTTTTTTTTTTGCAAGTTAGTGATTAGATTATTCATGTCATTTTCAATTACCTCCTATAGCCAAAGTGAGTTGAATGGTGAGGGATTGAAGTATGAATGTGTAGTTTGATCTTAGTTTCATTTTATGTAATTTAGATATCAGATCACTCAATTTGTTTATGATTACCTCCTATAGCCAGAGCGAGTCGAATGGTGAGGGGTAAGAGTATGAGTTGATGTAATATGATTTAGTTTACTTTGCTTACAGTTTTTGAATTGCTTTGAGTTCATTTTTCTTTTTATACAGTAGCAAGGATACTGGGTTTCATAGTCACTAGCTCACTATTTGGTTTAATTATAATTTAGGTACACTTTTATTTTCTCTTAGTAATTGCTTTCATCATTGCAAGTTTGAAAACTTTGAGGTTTGGAAATTATTTTAAAGGTCACCATTGCCTTGAACACTTTTATCCATACTTGATTTTTAGAATTTCCATCTCACATTAGGGAATCAACAAGAAGATAAACCCAAAAACAAACCAAAAATAAAAAACGACAAAGAAGTAAGAAATCAGTTATCTTGCATATATAGTGCACTTCACTTCAGCAGTTTACGGCTCCCGGATTGAAAATTCATCTAGAAATTTAGGACACACTAAATTGACCAAACATTTTGGTGCCGTTGCCGGGGAAGTGAAACTAGGTAGCCAATTTCTTAAAAAAAAATACAAAAAAATTTCAAGGAAGGTAAAAATTGATGACTTCTCAAAGTATGCTCTCCTCTTGTACCTAGTGTGATCTGGAGGATTAGAAAAGAGAGTTATTGGTTCAGTAATTTCTTGAGGATGCTCTCTTCTTGCACCTAGAGTGATCTGGAAGATCAGAAAGAGAATTATTAGCCTGACTTGAAGAAAATAAAAAATGACATGCATAGAGCAAGAGATTCTAGGGGAAGGTTTATAGTTAGGGCCAAGAGTTCGATTTTTACAACTCCATATACTTCAAGGTATAGAAAAGATACACCTCCATCATCTCCAACTCACACTCCTAGCCTTAGGATTCCTGGAATTCAAGAGGTAGTAGTTGAACTAGGAGACTCTCCTACACTATCCACCGAATCTGAGTTAGGAAAAGACCCTTTCTTTACTTCTACAGGGAAACACATTGTAATCGAGGAAGTAGAATCACCTTAAGAAGAAGAGGGAGAAATTCCTCCTCACTCTCCATTAGTAGAAGAACCAGAGGACTCTGAAATCTCTGAGGAAACTATCATGACAAAGGAAGTAGTAAATGGATTTGGAGGAGGTAGAGGTAGAGGTAGAGGAGGAGGAAACAATGGAGGAGGCAGAGGTAACAACGGGGGAAATAGGGATGGAGATAACTCATTTGGATTTCCTATAGTTGATGAGGAATCTTGAACAACAATGAAAAACATCTCACCATCTATCCTCCCAAACTTTTATGGGTTGCGAAGTGAGGATCCTGAAACATTTCTATTTGAGTTTGAAGTCGTGTGCCGAACTTATGATTATATGGAGGATTCTCAAAAACTCAAATTGTTTCCTTCAACATTGAAGGGATCTGCTCTAAAATGGTTCATGGGATTAGTCACTGAATCTATTAGGACTTGGAATGATATGAAACAAACATTTTTGGATAGATACCTGGACTATTGTATGCCCACCAATCATAAGGATGATGTATTCAAAATGGTGCAAAAAGAAGATGAGAACTTGGAGGATTTACTTGAAATATTTCAATATAACCTGAAAAGAGAAAAAATGAGTAACTTGGATGAGGAAACCCTTAAATCCCTTCTATTAAAATCCATTAGAGATGAATGGGTAGATATTTTGAACATGATGGGAAAAGGAGACATATCTCAACTTCCACTTCATGATATAGCAGAGCTATGTGTTCATCTCTCACGGGGGAAATCTAAAACTCAAAAAGGGCCTAGAGATCCTTCTCTCCTCAGAGCAAACAAATCTACAACTGGATCGGTAAGTAGGGCTGAGATTGGCAACATGCTTGATGAATTCAAAACTGATATCTTAGGAAGTTTTAGTGAGCAACTAGACACTCTTAAGATCCATAATAAATAGCAAGCAGAAGCTGAAGCTTTAGCTATCTTTTGCCCGAAATGTAGAAAGAAACATGCTCTAAGGGAATGTCCCTT